>JAVJGI010000001.1:119247534-119294687 GCA_035590275.1 Ibycter americanus | reverse complement strand
CCGGGCCGCGCTGTGACACCTCAGGCGCGGTGGTGGCACTGGGGGGCGTTGTGCCCCTCGTGGCCTGGTGCCCCCCGGCCTGCGCCCCCTGAGGGGGCCTGGGGGCTCCTCGGGCACGCGTGGCGGGAGGGGTCGGGAGGCGGCGGGTGCCGCGCTGTGTGGCCGTCCCAGAAGCCCTGCCGCCTGGGTGGGGGTCCCTCGCCAAGGTGGGCGACTCTGTGAAGTTGCCCGCAGGCCGGCCATGGGAACGTCTTACACGTGCGTGTGAGAAATGGCCCCCGTAGGAAACGTTACACGAAAACCAGGAGAAGTGCTTGTCCTGTGCCCACCTTTTCTTAACGCCGCTGGGGTGCGATTCCTCTGCGAAGGAGGCACAGTCGGTGTGTGTCACCTCTTGGTGCGTGTCACCTCCGCCGCTGGAGACGGCGCCTCAGTGAAGGCTTCCCTAAGCAGGAACATGTCTTCCCTAAGCAAAAAAACACCATTTCGCAGCGTTGTTCCGAGGACGTAGGACCCCCTGGAGTTTGCGCTGCATGCACTTGGCCTGTGATAAGGTCTCTGGGTTGGAAGTTGTGGTGATGGCATTCAGTTCCTCTTTTGCGGTAGAGATAACTGGGTGGATTGAGACTGAGTGTTGTCTTTGTGAGGATGGGGTAGCGATGGAGATGTAACGGATGGCAATAAGGCAGGTGTCCTCTGCCCTCCTTAAAAGAAAAAAAGTTTGGGACTGTTCCTGGCGAGCAAAATATGTGTGCTGAACTGTCTACCCTTATCACTTTAGGGTGTTGTCTGTGTACAGAAAAAATGTTGTACAAATTACCCGTATCTCTCACTTGTGTTGATGCCCCCACCCAAAATGAGAAGGGCAAGTTCAAAGTGTGGTCTGTATACTTTTAGTTTGTGTTTTTGTAAAGTTGGTGATGGACGTCTTCCCTGCGTTCACACTGTGATACATGGAATAACAAGAGTTGCAAGCAATGCAGAGGCACGGATCTGTACGACCCGTGTGCCTGCTGCAGGGATCACAGGCCATTTGACATCCCCTTCCTTCGAGCTGTTTGGAATACCGAGTCTATGGCAGAATGAGGGCTTTTGGCTTTTATGTCCGATGTGAAGATCCTGTTGTGATCTTCAGGGAGCTGGCAAGACACAGCCTTGTAAGTTGCTTTACTTCTGCTGGTGTCTACAGTTAAAGTTTGACAGCTTTGTCAGAAAAACTGGCATGAAGGAGTCTGCTAGGACTGTTTTTGTAGTGGTAAAAGAAGGTAACAGGACCTGCCCTTAGAGGTGGAGTGGCACCGACGACAGAGCAGCAATCGGTCAAAAGCAAGAGAAGGAAAAACCCAGGTGGCAAGTAGGTGAGGTAGAGAGGTTAAGTGCACTAGGTAGAGGAAGAGAAAGCTGATAACATGGCTATGCATGGCCACAAAACCAAGGATGTTAAGGATCAGGGAAGAAAAAGTGGAAGCAAAAGTTCAAGAAATGGGAGGGGGAGAAGGAAGATTGAGAGCCAGTAGCTGAAAAGGACAGAGGAGGAAAAATGGGACAGTGAGGAGCAAAGGTGGTGGTGCAATTAGCTTCTTTCCAGAGGGCAAAACATGTATTTTCAGATGGATGCTAAAAATAGTTCAGTGAAAACAGGTGCAGAGAAGCTGAATAACTGTAAGCGAAGGATGGGTTTGGGGGCTGCACAGTGCTGACAGCGGGATGCGAGCCATACTTTGAAAGTCTTGGATTTGTACGCTAGGTCACATCATACTGTAAACCTCCTTCCAATAACATATGGGAACTTATTTGGGAGTCGTTCATGTGAGCAAGTTGTATGTTGTCAAAATGTAAATATTTTCTTCCTTTTTTTTCCCTTAAATACAGTTTGTTTCCATAAAATGACATGAAGGTTACAAATTGTAAGCTCAAGTAAGCTTAATTATCTGCATACTTTTCTGTTCCCTGGGGACAGGCAATCTGGTGCTGGGGATCTCTTGTCTTGGAAAGTTTTGGTTCTATTTGTCAGGAAATGTTCCGATTTCCATACTAGTGTCAATCTCTAAACTCTTGGTATTATTTGCATGAGATTTTTTTTGGTACTTTGAACTGCAGTTGTAGATCCTGTCAGGAAGCCTTTCTATTTGTTCTAGGTGTACAGCAAAAGAAAGTCTGAAAAATAAAATAAAATAGAATTAGTGATGTTATCTCACACCTTTGGTACTGTTCGCTAGCGGAAGAAGAGCCTAAAAAACCCTCTTTGATTGTGTCCTTGGTAGCATTGTTAGCGTGCAGCTAGATGCTCCTGGAGACCAAGCCATTCTGGTATATGCCAAACTTTGCTGTTTAATTATGAACGTTGTGTTTCTCATCTGGGGATCTGGTATTCCGTTTGTAGAATTCAAGTCAGTAATGAAATACTCAACAACTGCTGTTGTGTTCTCTCTGGGTTGCTGGATTAGACGTTTCTGCGCGTGGCGTCTCTCGCGATCCTGCAGCTCCCGTAACGGGATGAGGTCAGTGTATTCCTCAGAACAAAGGGGTGAGATGGGCTGGTTTGTGGGGTACCTGTGGGCTGGCGTGGCTTTGATCTGCTTTGGGTGATGTGCTGTGCAGGGGTTAGTTGATTGCTCGTAGTGGGAAGTGGATTTGGTTTGGGTACGCTCTGTCAAACCTCAGCTGAGTATTGACTTTGCACTGTGTCTTAGCGCTAGCTGGCATGGTTATTTCTGTACGCGTTTATCTCTGTCTTTAATGTATTATCTACAAATGTGGATAGAGGCCAAGTTCAAAGAAACTGAAAGCAAACGATCAGTCACTTGGAGTTGTAGATACCGGGTACTGTGGTGTAGTTTTGTTTTGGTACAGTCTATCCATTCGGCTGTTGCCATCTTCCATGTGTTTTCAGTCAGTCTGGACTCTTTAATTGTGAATTGTAAGGATTGTATCCACTGCTTGGGTGTTTATTGATCTGGCAGAATTTAAATAAGTGAAAGTGGAGCAGTCCTTTGTTCACTGTGCATTCACCTGGAAGTCAGACAGTTTAATAACTCTGCAGGGAAGCGAACGTTTGGGTGAAGATAAATTAACCCATTTAATTAAAAAACCGAAGAATGCCTTCGTTCTGGTCTATTCAAAACACACACGCTCAAAAGCAGTGTTGAAAATATTCTGATTTAGGTGATGAACTCTTTGGGGGACAGATTTGTTGGGCATAACCCAGATCATCGTTACTTAAGATAATTCTCTTGAGTGTGCTGGTCTTAAGTATGAGCAGCCATCCTGTACATAAACTTCAGGTTTCCATGTCCCCACAGGCTGTACCCTCCCTCACTTGAGTTCTGAACCGAGATGCCTGGGAGCACATCCTGTCTTCCTTTGTACTACGGCAAGATAAGCTTTGTGATTATGCCATTGCAGCATAAAAGACAAAAAAACTTGTCTTTCCTTTTGCACGAGGGGAGGAATTGTGGGAAATTCCTGAAGGATTAGTACCCTGTAAGTAGTGCGGGAACTGCATCCACACGGTTGGTTGTGCTGTCATGTTAGTGACTGCAGGCTTGCACTCACCCAGGCTTTATCTCACAACCATTTCGATGCCAGCCGTTTCAGAGGTAGAAGGACTAGTGCACTTGAGTGAAGGACATTTTAAGTGGGGTTGAAAATCAGGTTGGTGCAATGCTTTAGTTATAGCTCAAATCGAAGACATTTTTGTAGCTGCATGGCTTTGAGTAGTGCCTTGTCTGCTGGTTTCTCAGCCTTAAATAGGAACTCTGATTAGGACAGCGATGAAAATATGGGTGAAGAAGAAATAAAAGTAGCGGGATCATAGGTGGACTTGGATTTCAATGATGAGCTTGCACGCGCAGTCTTATTTATCTCAAAATCTTATGTTTACATTCTTACTCAAAACCAATGGCACATAAAAATGCACCTCGGAGTATTTGCAGTAGCAGAGAGTAATCAGTCTTATCACTGGCAGGGCGAATGCAACATGACTGATCTGAAATGTGCCGACTGACTGTCTGTGGAAAGAAAACCAAAAACCAGATGTGTAGCTAACACATTTTCAGCGTTGTTGCTTTTTTTGTAGGTGGCTTGCTCTTCTAGGACCCTTAGCATTTGTCTGCATAGTCTGTTAGACTACTTTTGATGTGCTTGACTTGGGTGGTCTTCACAACCTAGCAAATACCTTTAGGCTTTTGAATTGTTTTTGGAAACCCTTTGTGCTCTTTTTAAACCATCAGAACTCTTAAAATAACAAACTTGTTGTCCTAATTCTGCTTTGGTTTTACTGATGACAACCCTTAGATCAATAAGCTGGTATGGACTTAGACAAAAATAGAAAGCGGGCCTGTTGTTTAAACAAAAACCCCAAACAAACAAAACGTGAAACAAACAACCCCCCCACAAAGCCACCACCACCAAATAAACCCCATGCGTTTTTAAGTTTCAGATTTGGTAGTGCCCTTTGAGATAGTTAGGAAAGCACAGAGTGAGTCAATACTTCTAAACCGGGGACTTACCAGCGGTCCACTGCATCATTACCTGCAAATGTCAGCTTATCAAGGAAGTACAAGCTGGTTATTATTGCTGTTTTGTAAGTCTTTGTGAACTTCACTGAATACAACTCTACCGCAAACTGTTATTAGGAAGTGTGAATAGTTACAGGAAGTTGGAAATACAGAGTACTGGAGTGTGAACAGGAAGGGCTGCCTTCACAGTGTGTGCTTACCACCAAATACATACATTGAAAAATAACGCTCTAGATTGTATGGTTCCTCAAAGGATGAGTGTTGAAAGCCTGCAACTCGAGAGATGGGCTAGTGGGTGGCGCTGGCTGTTTGGGCCCCATCAGTGCAGGCGCTGTGCAGGACTGTGCTGTCCTGGTTGATACACGTGTTGAGGCAATAAGGGATTTCTCCCTTGTGTTGAAGTGGGACTAGAGCTGTGGTTTGCTTGCTATGTTTACACTAAATAAGTGAGTAGTACCTTGGGATATCAGGGAATTCACATAGAGATAACTGCTCTATAGGTGGCATATAAATGTTTTGCGCAGTGAAAAGCTTCATGTACTGCTTTGACATTTTCAGAATTAGTTTTGGTCTGGCAAGGCTTGGTATTTCAAAAATCCAAAACTCTGTGAAAGAGGAGAGGGACTCGATCATGCAGAACCGTTCCAACTTGGAAAATGGTTCTTTCAATTTTTTAATTTTTTTTAAAGTATTATGTTAATGCTTATGCGCTCCTTACATTAGCATGTAGGATAATTTTTTTCTGGCATGGGAGACAATATTAAAATTAATAATTCTTTTAGAGAACCTCAGAGCTTAGAGTTTCCTATTATATCAGTTTTTCTCATTTTGTAGGTTTATGTATTATCTAATTTTTTTTATATTGTGTGGCTTTAAGGAAAATTCTGTTGGAATTCAGTATTTTATTTTCTTTATATCTATTCTTTCCACCAGAATAAGGTTTTCCTAACTCCTATGAGGAGCTGAAATGTGCAGCCTTCTTGTTACAAAGGGTTTGACCAGTGTCCTCTGGAAAATCTCCCCGCAGTGCGTTACGGCGTATCTGCCTGGCTGTTTGCTGGATGTTGTTGCCCCTGTAACAGCGTGGCAGGAGGGAATGTGTGAGTACGTCAGTTAATCACGCTTATTGTGTAGCATATTAGCATGATCTAACTGTCACTGGTAGACTGTATTAATATACCAGGCTGTGAACTGGGGCAGCTGGAGAGCAGGCACACGTTCCCTTCTGTTAACCCTGTTATAAGGAGCTGTAATTTCTGAGAGAGGAGCAAAATAAAGAGCTGGAGCAGTAACGTCTTAAACTGCTGTGTTGAGGCTCATGAGAACCTCCTTGTCAGGACCCGAAGAGCTATGTTCCTTTTCAGAGGATGCCAAGGTAGTGTTCATTCTCTTAACTTTTTCTTTTTGCCTTTTAAAAACATCATAGATCTTTTTGAAAGCACAAGAGACAGGGCTGAAAGAGGTGATGAGAAGTCACCTGGTCCGTCCCTTTGCCTAATGGAATCACCTACATCTAAACCTTTTCTAAGAATTTTTTGGTTGAATTGTTGTTCTTTTTTAATATTGTGTAAGTTAATTTCCTCCTTAAAAACACCTTAAACTAGATTTTGGCAGAATTGTGGACTACAGGAAGGAGACAATCACAGAGGTTTTGATCTTACAAAGACTTTATAGAGTGTATAAACTTTTTGTAACATTCAGCACAACACTTGCAAATCGAAGTTGTTACTGAAAGCTATGTCCTGTGCATGTACGGAGCCAGCCAGCAATTCCCTTAGTGTCCTAAATTAATGGAAAGTCACATGCCAGCAGGCTGTAGAGCAAGTGCAATTTCTTAGCGACCTTTTTTCTCCGCTTTATTGAGAGATAGTTTGTCTTTTGTATCAGGACAATCAAAAATACAAAGCCTCACCAGAAGGGTACTTAGGGAGATGTTAAAGGCTTGTCCATTCTCAAACTCCACCTAGTAATGACAGCCAATTTAGATGCTTGTGATAATTTTCTCAGCAATCTCTGTCTTGTGTATTTTGATCATTTGAAATACTGGTTGGAATGAACGTTCCCTTAAAATGAATACCAACAATTTCTTCTCTTCTTAGCTTTGTTGCGGGCTGTCTTCTGATTCATATACCCTCGCCCTGCCATAGTGTTCATTCAGGTTTAGAAGGTTATTGTTACAACAAGACAAGTTCTAGGTTTTCCTTGAAGGAAATATTTCATTTTTAAGTGCTAAAGTGCAGTGATGGCAATAAAGGTGCCAGCTCACTGAAATGCTTGATACTGGCTTGATATCTCTTATTAAGAGTCAGAGCCGTTTAATTGAATGTAGTTGTCAGAACACTGGCAGAAGGGAAACCAATGCCAAGTTTGTTTTCAGACAAGAAAAATCTTAGGCCATCCCCAGCTCTCTGCTGGTCAGACATTGCAAATACATTTCAGTAGAGCGTACTGGCTTATTAAGAATGATAACACAGTTAATTACAGTTAAGAAATTAAGGTTGGATTGGTTTCTATCATTGTATGCCTAGAATTTCTTTCGGTTAATAAACACTCATGCACATATGGAAAGGGAAATAGTTTCTTGAAACTATACCTGATGAATATCTGCAAAAATCTGAATTTAATTGAAGTCAGTATTGTTTTACTTCTTGGCTTTCATCATCAGCATGTCACCATAGTTCAAAAAGAAGCTGTCAGTCCATACTCAATATGCTCAGAGGTGGTTTTTCTCCTCTGATTTTCAGTATACTGTGAGCTTTTGTTAGTAGCACTTGAATATTACCATCATAGCAGAAATAAAACCAGCAGATGCCTCAGGGCAATTGTGCAGCTTTACAGCAACAACAACAAAAAAATTGTTTGTGCATTGAAAATATTTCGAGAGTGCCACCAGATTTATTCATATATTGATTAGTTGAAACGGAAGATGAGAAGCTGTGGTGTAGCCTGGGATTTGATTGCTTTCCCCTTGCTAGAGAGCTGGTATACTAAGTCTTGATGTCAGCGTACCTACGTCTTGATGTCAGCGTACCTATTTGAAGTGCAATCTGATGGGGGGGTTGTCTGATGGTGCTTCTTTGGACCAGTTCATCTGTGTGTGCAGGATGTTTATTCTGAGGTGTGCCTGCCTTACGAAGTGTCGAGAGAGTTCACTGGGCTGTAGCAGACACGGATGAAGTCTGATTTGAGTGCTGAACGGAAAAGAAAATTGATTAAATGGCTAACATTGATTCTTCAAAATCAGCCAGTAAGGGTTGGCTTTTATCTTTGTGCTGGCACATGTGTTATGGGATGCAGGTTCATGCTTGTTAGATAATCACTGTGGTTTGTTTCAAACACGCAACAGAAAATGGTTGTTCACAAATGTGAGCCTTTCCAAAGAGGCTGCTGCAAATCTGGTTGGCTTTTAACCTGAGAAGAAGCAGATGCTGTTTCGTTTTCAAATGTAGATTGGTCTGGATGAGGGCATTATAGATCTGTTGTTTCTTGAGGAGTTTTGGTTTTCTATTTTTGGTCTAGTGTAAGCATAGACCTTCAAACAGTTCGTGTGCTGTCTTATAACTGTTGTATGGGGCTGCAATTGATCTACGAGCTGATTGTTAAATCATGAGGGCTCTTGGAGCGGTCAGGAGAAGGAAGGCTACTGTGCTGTGTTTCTGAAGTACCTCTTGTGGGACAAGTTGTTGAAGGTTAGCTGCCTAAAAATGCTCATAAAAATCTGTAACTGAAACCCTGAGCTATGTAATGGCTTGTATGGAAATAATATTTCTCTGAATTAGCCTTTACGAATTCTTGCATGTGGGATGTTTTGTTTGGGGAACTAGCAGAGTGAGTAACACAAGTTTTAGAACAGCCCAGCCCTGTTCCCAGCCTTCACTAAGTGTTTCTATAGTTGCTAGCCCTGGGTAGGCTTTGTTAGTGGTTGAATTGGTGGTGAGAGTAGTGTCGAAAACATTACTGGAAGCTGGAACTTTAATTTTTACGGCATAGGACATCAGTGTGTTATTCAGACCTTAATTCATTGTAGCCTAGTGCAGCAAACCTGATGCGCGTTGACTCCTTGAACTCTACCTTTTTGCAGACATTCTCCATGTGTCTGAGGCTACAAACACTAACGCCAGGATAAAGAAGCATCATCTGTCTGATCCAGTTAATATAAAATAGAAAATTTATCTGGATATAAGCTGTATAAATGGCCATAACGGACAAGTCTGTGGATGGAGGTTTTCACAAAGTAATTACTAGTAAAATATTTAACTGCTTGTATTTAAGCACATGTTCATATATTGTGCTGACAATTACACCAGGTATAAACCTTCAACAGTGTGCAGCTGTCTGGATGCAGTAGGCTCCAGTATTTTCACTGAAACAGTTAGGCTCAACCCACATGTTATTGAAAAATAATTATTTTGAGTATGATCCTGTTTTCATAGACTCAGCACTTACACAGGTGCTGTAGGGAAGGATTAGTGGCAGCTGAATAGTTTGTAGAGCAGAAACCAACCCACAGAGTGATGAGGGTTGTCTGGATTGGGAGTGATCCCTGTTTGAAAACCAGGTGTACTTTAGGCACAGCTGTGTTGTTTACATAAACTAGCAGTGTCAAATTGAAAATAGTTATTTAAACTTGGAAAGAATTGGCTGTGTGTTTTAAAACATTGCCTGAGCCATCTAAATGCTTAGTTAATTTTGAGGTCGTGTCAAGTAATACATATTCATGGCCAATTAATTTGGGGAAAAAAGAGATCAAACTCAAGGAATTGTAAATGTAAACTCAAGGCTTTATGCAGAGTTCTGGATCTTGCTGAATGGCTTTTAAGGAAACATCTCTGAAATGTAGTGAAGTTAAATGTTTGCATACGCCCGTGCTTGGATTGTTTTAATTAAAAAGGTGAAAGCTCTGTGTAAACAAACACTTGTGTTTAAAATGGATTTTATTGCTATGACTTGGTCATACACATTTCCTGGTCCGCTGATGCAACAAGTTTATGCTTTTTAAAGAGAGCACACACCGCCAAAAAAATTACTCAAATTGTTTCATTTATTGGGTTTGAATGACACCACTCGATGCATGCCAAGCCTAAGGGTTGTGCAGCTCGAGGGAAGTCTGAGCAAGCACCTCTTTCCCCTGGCACCCGCAGCCTGTAACACAGTTGTGACTCAGTGGAGCTTGTGTCTTGGATGTTCACAAATGTGGTAAATGTGTATTTTATTGAGTTAACTCCGAGTTGAAAGCCTTGATTTTTTTTTTTTGTTCCTTATCAAGACAGAGCACTGGTGAGCTACTTTTCTACAACGTGGTATTTCTCTCAAAACAAAGCCATTTGTACCATAACTGTGGAAACCAAGCAACGTTTTGCCTGAAACTGGAGCAAGGCTGTCTTCCCATGATGGGTTGGCACCATGCTGTAGTGTGTCTGTTTGTGTTTCCTTAGTTTTTCAGTGTAGACAAGACACAACTGTTTGTGTCTGACATTTTTGTTCAAATTGAAAAATGTCCCCATCGTTTCTGATACTTGCCAACACATGTTATTTTTAGCCTGAACTTCTGCAGTCAGTTAAAGTTCTTATCTTTAAAGTATTGGTAGTATATAGTTCTTTCCTTGTGGCTGAATTGAATTAGTTGCATTGTTGTCTACCCCATGATCTCCTTTGAAATCCAGAAATAGAGTTACAGCAGTGATCGGGTTACTGTTGAATATGACTATTGTTGGTGTGTTATCCGTAGTTTTCTGTAATCTAGCAGTTTATGTTTTAGCTTCTGCAGTACACGCTGTCCTTTAGCATCTATTTGGAAGCGTCCAGCTCAACTTTACTTTCTAAATCGATCCGATGCCTAGAAAAAGGAAAACTTGTGAGTGCTGCCTACCTATTTCTGTAGCAAAAAGGGGGAGCCATGGGCTATGGATGTAAGCAGTTGTCTTTTTGATCACTAAGGTACACAATGAGTTATATGAACTCTTAAAACAAAAAAAACCTCTACAACCAAACAAGCCCAACTCCATGCATCTGTAATAAGTCTCTCCAACTCTCACTTTCTTTATTTGCCCTTAGACTGACATTATTGTCAAGCTCTAATGGAGAAGGGGAAATCTAACAGCTTTAAAATCACACAGTGCTGTCTGCTGTGTGACCTTTTTCCAGTTGATGGTTCAATTTATTTAGGTGATAAAGAAAACACTGAGGCATGTGAAGTCTATCTTCTTGACAGATGTGAGCTTACTGAAACTTTTTCCCCATCCTTTTCTCCTTCCCCACATTCACAGTCAGCCTTTTGTTTTCACAAAGTGATCCATATATTTTTCTTTGAGATTTAAATGCTTTCTAATCTTTTCAAGGTTTACAAAGCTGCACCTGGCTGTTGAGGGTATGGAAAGGCAGCTAGACTGGTAGTTGTTGAGGTGTACGGAAAGAAAACTGCTTGCATTTTGTGTCAAGTGATGCGTGGCATATGCAAAAGCCTTGGTGTGAAGCGTGAGGATTTGGTCAGGTCTGTGAGGTTATTTAGAAAATACCATTCAATATGGAAAAGGGGAAATATCCAATTGTGGTGAGCCACAGTAACTGATAAAGATTACTGGTAAAACCTGGTCAGATCTTTCCCTGAAATCATGATGAAAACCTTAAAAGATTGCTACTAAAAGTGTGTGTTATTGTTTGCTCCTCAGCAGTGATTTGTGTAAGGCTCTGTTTCAATATTAGATTACAGCTGCCAGTAAGTAAAATATATTGTTTATTGAAACAGACTTGGCTTAACTACTGCTCTTATTAGAAGGATGCTAAACATTTCTATGCAGAGGTTTAGGCAGACTGTAAAACAGGCTGCTGGTAGACTGCAACTATCGGTTGAGGGATTTGGTTGCCTTGTGCCCACCCCTGGGAACAAGGAACTACAACTCCTATGAAGTTAGATTGTTTCTTTCACTTTTATTTTTCTTTTCTTCTCCCAAATCACAAGAAATCTTGAGAATCAAAGTCTACGTTCCCTGTCAGGAGGCTTGTTTTGCATTGAAGTGCCAGCATTTTATAAGATGACGTGGGAATGCTGGTATCAAACCCTTTCTTCAGAGTTATTCTGGAACAGCACTGTTCTTTAAATCCCTGGGTTTTGGGGTTTGTGGTTTTTTCCCCTCTTATTCTGGAATATCTTCTTTGCCCTAAGAGCAAAAACTCCTGAGCAATGTCAGAACGGCATATCATGGGTTTTCTCTATCAGTAATGATATGTTAAATGAAAGGTGCATTAGTAGGATTTTTATTGAGTATCCTGTTGGAATAAGTAGATTCTGTCATGCACCACTGACTCATTTCAATTGGAATACCACAGTTCAGTAAAAGAAAATAATTGAGTCATGGGTTTCTTACTTAAAGTGTGTCTGATATCATCTTTTGCAATAAAATTTTATGAGGGTGAAATGAATTTAGAGAACTGATTAAATATGGACAGCTCTTTTCCTCTTGTGTTGGGGTGGCTCTTTGAGCTTAAGAAGAAAATAGGAGTTTTGAAAATACTTTCAATAGATAAGCATTATTGAATTAGAAACATCTATATCTACGGTTAGATATTTTCTCCTGGGTTTTGCAATGCTGCCTACTTTGCAGGCAGTCTGTTGGGTAAGCATACCCTGGTTTATTTCAGATATTTTTTATCTAAGTTAGCCCAAACCGCTAATTTAAACTTTAAAGCTAAGCTGCTGATCCCCCCCCCCTTTTCTTTTGCTAAACTGAATTAGGAAAACTTTCTCCATCATGCTATCTGGACAGATTGGTGCCAGTAGGAGCTTCCAGCGAAGGAGAGTTGATGAGTATTTGAGACCAGTGACTTCTGTCATTCAGATTGCCTTTTTCAGGAAGGATGTCTGTCTACAGCTGAGGTGAACTGGGACCACCTGAAACTTTACGCAGAGGTCTGTGGCCTCATGCAGTCCTGTTTGAAACAGCAGGACATGACTGATATAAAGGTGCCAGCAAAAGTCCCCAGCATTTCTATGTACTTTTGTGTCAATGAAATTACATCTTTGCCAGTGTGAATCTCTGCTGAGAGAAGGCAGACAGGACTAAAATAAATGGTAATGGCAGAAGAGCGTTTTCTTCTCAGTATCTGAATTCTTATCAGGAACTTAAGCCTTGGTGTTAAAAAAAGAACACAACAACAAACAAACAAAAAACCCTAACAACAAAACACAACCAACCACTTTATTCATAGATTTCTTGGTTAGGTTTGCCTCTGTGAGCTCTTTTGGACAATGGCTAGTACAAAGAATCTTTATACAGCCCTGAACTAGTAATTTCTAATATTAGTGTTAATAATAAAGTGAATTGTCCACACCAGGCTGTACTTTACAGAAATGGCCAGAGCCTGTGCTGCGTGAGTGTGGCCTGGGCTGCTTCTCCGGGGTAGTTTCTTGTGACCAAGGAGCAGCGGCAGGGATGGTGCCCCACTGACAGTGGCCAGTGATTTGAGCGCGGACCTACCTGCTATTTTAAAAGATATCTGTAGTTTTACACTGGCCTAACACCAGCTAAACAGCACTGGTACCAGTCACTTAACATGGGCCTTTACTAGGTGCTATAGCATACTTTCATGGGTGTAAACACACACCCACGTGTATGCGAAATCTAGATGACAGTGGTGTTGGATCTCACTGTTGTCCTACATTTACAGCCAGTGTGCTGGTCTGGGGTAGCCAAACAATTACCTGCTCTGGTGGTGTGCTGCTGCGGAAGATTCAGATCCTGTTTATGACACACGGCACTCTTTGGGCCCAGGAGGAATCTGGCAGAAAGGGGATTGACTGGGAGGAGCAAAGAGGGTTGCAAAGGAAAGAAGCTCGTTTTGGGGCCTCCGTAAATATTTCAAATAGCGCAGGGGGTGTCAAAAGCAAAGGAGGGCTCAGCTTTGTGTTATGGGAGCAACCAGGGTTTGGAAGAGTTGGTTTTAATCCTTTCATTTCCATGTTCCTTGGTATTGTTTCTCTCTCTGGTCTTCCTGAACCCTCTGTTACAAAGCAGAGACTTCTCTCTTGGTGTCAGTGTGCATCTTCCAGTGGTTTCAGGGAGCTTTGAGTAAGGCTTTTAGCAAGGAATTTAGAGCTCAGCTGTCTTCGTGCATTACCAGCACATTTTCCTGAATTGAGCTCATGCCACTGCATGCGTGACTTATGTCAAGTTTGGCAGGAAGTTTGCAGCCCTGGAATGTGGTACGAATGCAGGTATCCTCTCGTACTGGGCTGCTTGAGTGCACCGGGTGCGAGCAGAGCCAAACCAGTAAAGCTGCAGCAAAGCGAGCAATGTCTGCAGCAGCAGGCAATGAATGTGACCAGGACAAGGCTGCAATTGTTGAGTTTAAAAATGAAGCTTCTAGGTTAGAGGTTCTTCTTGGTTTCTACCCACCCCCCCACCCCCCTCTCCCTGTGTTTGTGGTTGTTATTTTTTGGTGGGGGTGTTGTTTTCTATATGTTGGGTTTTGTTTGTTTGTTTGTGGTAGTGTGTGGAAGTGCATTTGGCATTTTTTTTCTTTTTTCGCCACCCTGCTCATCTTTTTTCCTGCAGCTCCCAGAGCAGATTGCCACTCAATTCCTCCAGGGCAGAGGGGGAACTAGCTACAGTTACTAGCTGCAGATGTAAACACTTGCTACCTGCCCTGGAGAGTTGAGCTGCTACTGGCGGTTACAGACAGCAATTCCGACACCCCTTAAATTTTTGCAGAGAGTAATTGCTGCCCCTTCCCACATCCTACCCCAGAGGAAGCGGAATTTCAGCAAAGTAGCCTTGGGTTTTTTTCGTAATGCTTTGCCGCTGCTGTCAGTCTCTGGGAGTTCTCAAAGCTAGTCTTAAGAACCTCACCTCGTCTTCCTAGTGAAAGAAGCTTTCCTTTCCAGTAGTGTCCATCCTGTTCGGCAGCAAGTTCAGTTCAGCCTGGGGACTTTGGTCGGCATTGTTCTGGCCAGTCTTGTCCTATTTGTTTAGAATTGCTTGTGTCTTTGTTTAGGAGGACTCATAAATGATAGCATTTCCTCCAGGAATTCGGTTGTTGATGTTAATGTAGTATCAGAAGACCACTGCGCTGCGTGCTTTCCACTTTTTAAAAAATTATATGGGTTTGAAAGTGAGTTATACACACATACAAAAGAAAGTTCATGTAAAGTAGACCAACACACAACTGATTAGTCTCCCCTTTTTTTTTTTTTTTTTTTTTTTTTTTGTTAATAGAGGTAACTTCTGTATTAAATAGGGGTAGTAATTCTGCTTCATGTGGTGGCTGTAGAGTTTCCTGAGATCTTTAGAGAGGAGTTGAGAAACACAAGTTATCATTGCTGGATTTCCTCTTCCTGTACAGCCACAGCACTTGGCTGACACGCTGTGAAATGTATACTAGTTATCAACATGTTTTCAGTTTCAAGGGTTATTCAAAAATTCCTTTTCTCAGCTGTTCTGGGAAAAAATTTATAGAGACCATTGACACCAGAAGGATCTGTCATGACAGTGTTTTCTGCGTTTTTTAGAGCCTTTGCAAAGAGGCTACTGAAATATTAATAGCTTTCCGCTTTGTGAGACATCACGTCGCGGTAGTGTGGTCTCTATCCTTTCTGTGTTCCCAAAACACATGTGGTTTAGATGCCTTTCATATATATTAATACAAAGTGGCTGGTTGAGTAGTCCATGTTCTCCCAGAGGAGCCAAAACTCACTTCATGGATCAAGAAAATACAGGGCTATAAGGCAATTTACCATTCAGGCTATTGTGGAGGAGGGTGATTTAAAATGTTGTAGTGGCTTGAAAAAAAGAAAAGCCCAAAGCAGTGATTGAAATTGCAATGACTGAGTTAATGTGACAACTCTCCTTTTTCTCTGTTGGGTCTATTGCAGAGGTGATGGTGCACAGTTAATGTGTGTTGTGCGTAGCTCAATGGTACCTGTTTGCAGGACTTGCTTTGAAATTAAGAGTGAGAGATCATTTATTTAATAGCATTAAAGAATGAGTTTCTGATGAAGCAAGTTAGGTGTTAAACACTTTTCAGGTGAACCATTTACTTATGTAATTATCTCTCATTTACATTATAATAAATGTTTCTCCAGGGAGTTTAGCCAATCATGAAATGCAATTAATTTTCAAATGCTCTTCAGCAACAATTGACACTCCAGAGACAGAAATCCCTCGTCAGTGTGTATGTTTTTAAACTCTCCTGCTAAAGGGAAGCTGTTTCAGCTTGGTTGATCATGCAGTTGCTAAATTCTAGGGTTTTTAACAGTGTTTCATACATGCCTATCGCTACAAGTCTGGAGTGCTGGGCTGGACACCCCACTTGTGTAGGCCTGATATTTCCCCTTAGTTTCCAGAGCATTGAAGAGGTTCAGGAATTAAGCCCAGGACTCACTTCAGTGAAGGTGGAGTTTAAATGCTCTTAGTTTCTGTTACCCACTCTGATTGCTGTATGATGCTGGCTGGGGCACGTAGCCAGCTGTTTTGCAGTTTGTTCGTATGTAAAATGGGAGTAACATAAATCTTATGTCTCTAAAGGTGTATGTGGAGGTGTGTGGGTGGAAGGAGCTGGCTGGTGACTGTGTAGTATCTGTGGATGGCAGTCTAAGTGTCATGGTGCTTAAGTTTACTCAATTCGCTTTCTAACCTGAATGTTGTTATAGTCACTTTTGTTCTAAGCCTCATTAGTGTGCTGATAAGATAAAATAATCTGTGGAATTCCACCTTTTACAACTGTACTTGGTCCAACAGCTTAGGAAGCTTGTCAAGAATGGATTAATTTTATTGTGGCATTGAGTTTTCAGTTTAATTGCAGCTGTGGTTGGAGTAGGGATCGGCATTTGAGCGGAGCTGGCTTTTTAAAAGTGAGAAGGAACGAAGTGATGTTGTTAGCCCTCACCTACTCCAAACAGACCTGTTCCTGCATGCTGGCTCTAGTTTTTCTGATGTTAAGCCTTGGGTCCCAATGCAGATACTGTTCCAGCCAGGCTGGACTGCAGGGGACAGATGGGCTTGAGTTGAAAAGGGCTTACAGCCAGCTGCAGAGGCTCTCCAGCCCTGAGCGTTTGCAGATCTGAAGCAGTGGAACCTGCAAGTCTCATGTATTCGGAGGCTGAAGAGGAGGAAGAGCTTTTATCCTTTCATGCTTGCAAAATCCAATGTAGGAAAGCACTTGCCAGTGATATTATTCTCTCTTTGTAGCAAACAAAACCACTTTGGTTGAATTTGCATTTTCCTGAGGCTTTCTCTTCAGCCAGGGGTGAAGAGGAAAGGAGGCTTTATTTACAGAAGTTGCTTTCAGAATGAATCTGGCACGATGATATTATCTCTAAATACATCTTTGGGCATCAGACATCTTTCCACTTATTTAAAAACACGATAGCAAGGTGGTCTGATACAAGGATGAATACTTGACAAATTCCTATAAACTCTTTTGTTGCATTGGGGTCCATGTGCAGTTTAAAATGAGTCCATATCTGCTGTTATATCATCCTGTTGCTTCCAGCAGAATACTAGCACTTTTATTTTGACCAACAAATTTTGTTACTCGTGTTTAAACTGACTTCTAAACATAAGAGATCGGAATGCTTTGGGCCTTCCGTATTGTTCTTGGGGGGTTGTCTCTGCGACCAAACCTGGTGGGATTCAGGTCTGAGCTACTTGAACTGTTCATACGTTCCCTATAAATACAGGGCACTGAGGAGTTTCAGGCAGCGTGGATTTTGTAAGCCTCTACACACAGATCACAGTCAGATCATTATGTTGATCTAAACCATTTTGTAATCCTCTACAATCTGGGTTTAAAGACTGTTATTAGTGTCACAAATAAAAGCTTGTGACTTCTTTAGTTCTCGGGATAAAAGAAGACACGTACTTTCAGAGAATTACATACTAACATTAAAGCAACATAAACATGCAGGAATTTTTGAGGATAGTTATCCCACTTTTCAAGACTGAGTCCTGAATTCACAAGATTGCAAGAGAGAAATTGATTAATTTTAATTTCATAGTCGACCATGTGCTGAAGAAGCAGAGTTAAACTAGGAGGGCAAGGCATGAAAGGGTCTTCTGAAAGTCTTTCTTGGTAACTTGAAGCTTTAAACGTGGCTATGAGGAAGTGTATTTTATTTATTTATTTTTTAAACTGAACGTATAGGAAGGAAACACCTTTTTGTCCAGATAGGTCTCAGTTTTAGAGATGGAAATGGATAGAAACGTACTTAAGAGTTCTGTTTTCTAAGCTCATGAAAAGCCTCTTCAAAATGGTACCTAAAGGCACAATGGAAAGTGATTTCAGCTATCATTAGCGTTGGTGTTTGTGCTAACTGGCCTGGTAACTGCTGTCTTCCCATTACAGACAACCAGCTGCTTCCAGCCTCCATTATTGAGAGCGAAAGCAGGGGAGGAGGGTGTGGGAAGGACAGCAGGCATCCCCGTGATGGATGTGGCTGGGTTTGGCCTGGACACTGTGGGATGATTGGATATTGCCTCTGACCAGCGTCCTGGTCCTAATCTCCTGCTGTTGGGTTTCTGCCGGCAGTTACCTGAAGGAGTTCCGCACGGAGCAGTGCCCTCTTTTTGTGCAGCACAAGTGCACTCAGCACCGGCCCTACACTTGCTTCCACTGGCACTTTGTCAATCAGCGTCGTCGCAGATCTATCCGCCGCCGGGATGGTACATTTAACTACAGCCCTGACATTTACTGTACCAAGTATGACGAGACCACAGGAATCTGCCCAGAAGGAGATGAGTAAGTAAAGACTGCACCCTGCTTTTTCAGGCATTAGGCTTTTGGGATCAGTCCAGGTGATGATTCCAGCCAGTTCTTGTAGAGAGGAGGCAAGTCAGCAGTAAAGCAGCTTTGTAACATACGTAACATGAGAACAGATGTAAAAACTGTAATAGCAGCCCATGTGCTCCAGGCCTGCTGCAGAGGTGGTACTAAGGGTGACTTAGGTGGGAATTCAGCTCTTACATCATTCGTTGTCCTCATGAGCCTTGGCGTCTTCAGCGAAGTTGAGGTAGGAAGAACAGCTCGCTGACAAATGGGGTCAGAAGGACTCTGTTCCCCTAAGTCCCTGATTGTCAAATAATAGCTCTTGCTCACTAGCAGTGTACCTTAGTTTTTCACAGATTGAAGAAAGAGGAGGAGGTTTGTCCTCTAGTCTGCCTGCTGAATTACCTATTCTCAGCTTTTTAAATCATATCAGTTACTTGCCAGTTTATTTTGTCTTCCTAAACTTTTAAGAAGCCAGTAGGGAAATGACAGGTACCCAGAATAAGGCAACATGAGGAAGAGTTTGTTTGAGTGGGTCTTCTCTCCCTGTGACTACAGTAAGTTTAACTGGAGCAGACATGCAAGTGGTGGTGTTGTGCATGTGCCAGGCTCCAGCAATTAAAGGGTGAACCCAGTAATATAACTTTAACCATGTGACAGATATGGAAGAATAAATAGTGTAGCCAAACTGTGGTCAAATATAGGGAGTGTTTTATATAGTGATGCTATAGAAAGATGGAATTTCAGTTCCCTTTCACGATGCCAGTATAAACACACAGAAAAATGTTATTTATTGGGAAAACAATGTATTTTTTTACCCAGTTAGGTAAAGATCTTGTGACTATAGCAGAATGGAATAATCCCCCAGCCTGAAGCCTCAGTTTCAATACTTCCTTACTTGTTAGAAGAGGACTTTTGAAAGGCACTGGAAATAGGATATTTGGGGGCTTTGGCTTCTAGTGGTTCATACCTGGTTCAAACTCAGTGAATGAAAACTTGCCATCTCAGAACTCATTGCTGATTTGTATTTTTAGCTTGTTGCTGCAATATCTAAACTTTACCTATTCCATCTTGTTCTTTTTTTTTTTTTTTTTTTTCTCAGCGTAGATTGTTCTTTTTCTGCCTAAGAGGGGAAACAAAGCATAAGTTAAAATGGTAGTGTTGTAATTCTCCTTTCTTGTCCCGTGCTCTGCATAAAGGATGCATCTGGCTATAGATAGACTGTCGCAGCCCTGTAGGAGTACATCAGCAGGAAACAGTAACAGCACGAAGTCTAGATGGGCTGCTGAGGAAATGGTATGTGCCATGTGATGTCCCTTCAATCACGGCTAGTATATCGGAACACCTTGGCTGTGTCCTTGCTCTTCTCCAGATCTGTGGCAGTCACTAGACTAGAATAATAAGCTGCTACTGGCTTAATAATCCAGTTGTCTTTTTTTGGGGCAGGGAAACTATTACTTATTGTGTAGTGACAGGTCTAGGGCTTCTGTGTAGCGCTGGAAGGCACAGCATAAGAGCAGGAGCAGAGTTAGCAAAGGTGTTGTCAACTGCAGCATCCTGTATTGGCAATATGTCTTCTGGTAGTGTTGAGTCCATCACTTGTGTGACTAAACTTTGTCTGTTCTTTCCCTCCTTCTGTACCTCAGATGTCCCTTCTTGCATAGAACTACTGGAGACACAGAGAGGAGGTATCACTTGCGCTACTACAAAACTGGAATCTGCATTCACGAGACAGACTCCAAGGGAAACTGCACAAAGAACGGAGTTCACTGTGCGTTCGCTCATGGGCCCCATGACCTACGCTCTCCAGTGTATGACATCAGGTTAGTAGAGGTTGGGGCTCTATATGAAAAAGGTAATTTCTGTACCGAAATGAAAAGTCAGATGGTTGAAAGACAGTACTACTTCAGCATGGAATGCTTAGAGTTGGAGTCATGATGAAAGATCCCTTCCTAACAAGGTAAATCTGCAAAATCTCCAGGCAGGATATGCAAAATGGGGAAGGGAGGACACTTTAAACTAGTTGTGCTTGGAGCCTTATGGGGGGGTGGGTCAAAAATAATGCATCTGGAATTCCAGGGAATGAAGAGCATGTATTGCAGTTGCTGTTCAACTAAAGGTGTTCTGACAAAAAATGCGTGAATGAAATGTACCCACTTAGGAATTGTTACCATGCTCCAATATGTCAGTTTTATACACATTTATCTGTCTCTTCATCTGCTCAGTCTGTATGTTCATTTAACTCTGTCCATGAAGGGAGCTTCAGGCGATGGAGGCTTTGCAGAATGGTCAGACTACATCAGAAGGTGGCATAGAGGGTCAGTCTGCAGTTGCTGCTAGCCATGCTATGATAGAGAAAATACTCAGTGAGGAACCAAGGTGGCAAGGTGAGTGTCACTTAGGGTCTGTGGGGCTAGGAAAGTCTGGTGTTTGTGGAGCACCTGCTCCCGTCAAAACCTTCCATATAGTAAATATAGATCATGGTCATTTCCCGCTAACTGGCTGCTTCTTTTGCAGAAACAACGTATGTATTGGGAAATTACAAGACAGAGCAATGTAAGAAACCCCCCCGTCTGTGTCGCCAGGGTTATGCCTGTCCCTACTACCACAATAGCAAAGACAGAAGAAGAAGCCCAAGAAAACACAAATACAGGTACTGTCGTCCTGGATAGTCTTATTTCCCAGCTGAATGGTGAGGTGTAGTAGAAATCTATAATGAAGGATCTAGGATTTTGTCCACGAGGTAGTTTTTTTAAGTGTGTCTCCAAGGCCTGTACTAACAGATGCGATGCACTGTTATTTCTGCTTAGGAGAACTATAACAAACTAAACAAGTTTTCCTGTGTATAGGAACCAGTATCTCTAATAAGTGACTGTTGCTAAATTGTGTCACAACTCTGATTTTGTAGCAAACAGAACCTGTGTCTGGCTTCCCCTTACCGCATAAGCTCTTGCTTTAGAAAGCAGTGCAGGAAAAAGGAAAGAGAAAAAGTTTTAATTCCCATCTAGAAACAGACTCGTACACAACAGTGGTTTCATGGTAAAGGATTCAGAATCATCAAGCTGCTTGTTGTGTGTGCCTGGTGATGGGGATCGTGAGGCACGGTGTGACCAGTACTGTATCTGGACATGCATTCCTAGCCAACTGCTAAAGACTGTGCTTTTGAGGCACCAGGGAGTCCTCGTCACTCAGCTGTCGCTGAATTTTTCAGCATGCTGTGTCTCCCTGAACGCATTTCATCCAAGTTGTAGGCCCTCATTTCCTCCAACACAACAGAGCTTTTGTTGTGGTCTCAGTGGGGCTTTTCCTTCGTTCCTTTTTGAAAAACATAAGAGCAGACCCGAAAGCCAGGAGAGAAAATACCATGGATGTTCTCACTTCCCTTCCCCACCCCCAGCATTCACAGAAATTTGTGAATTGGCACTGAAATCCCATATTTAAAAAAATTAAACAAATGAAAATCAAATGAACATTAATCCCAACACTTTCAGGAGAAACAGAAACACCAAGCCAGTCTTCAGGCAGCAGCTATGTGCTTTCTGCCCCTGCCTGGGCCCTTTGGGAAGGGAAAAGGTGAAAGCTTTTCCCCCTCCTGATCTCCGCTCACTTCTGTGTTGCTTTCCCCACCCCCAGCTGATGTGGCTGCCTTTCATGCAGGCATCTGCTGCTGCTATCTGCTTCCCTCTGCTGTTGTTTGAGGGAATGGTTAAGAGCATAAAGAGCAGGGGAAGTAGGTCACAGAAAAATTCAGAACTGAGAAAAAGAACTGTTCCTGGCTGGGAGAAAGAAAATGGACTTGCCTTTTCCCCAGTGACCTGACTCAGCCTCTTTTCTACATGGCCATACTATAACCCTGGAAACATACCACTGTAAGGGTATTATGTGTTTTAGGATTAGCCAATTAACTTATTAGCTTTCTATGAATGTACAGTTCCAAAACAGAAACCAGACCCAGCATCTCTGACACTAATCACATCAACTGCTAATATTGTTAAATTATGTTGGTTCGAGTTGTGTTCAGTTTCAGTTAGAGCGTTAAGCCATGTTTCTTTCATTGGGAAATTGGAAGAAGGGGAAGAAGATGCAAGAACAGCAGGGTGGGTGGGGGCTGGGATAGCAGCAGCCAGCCAAACAGATTGTGCAGCTGAGGGTGGACAGCGAAACCTGCCTCCCCATTGAGGAATCGTAGAATCATAGAATGATTTGGGTTGGAAGGGACCTTAAAGATCATCTAGTTCCAACCCCGCTGTCATGGGCAGGGACACCTTCCGCTAGACCATCCAACCTGACCCTGAACGTTTCCAGGGATGGCGCATCCACAACGTCTCTGGGCAACCGGTCTCAGTGTCTCGCCACCCTCATAGTGAAGAATTTCTTCCTAATATCTAAACTAAGTCTACCCTCTTTCAGTTGAAAGCCATCCCCCCTTGTCCTATCACTACATGCCCTTGTAAAAAGCCCCTCTCCAGCTTTCTTGTCGGCCCCTTTAGGTACTGGAAGGCTGCTGTAAGGTCTCCCTGGAACCTTCTCTTCTCAAGGCTGAACAAACCCAGTCTTTCTGCCTGTCTCCTTAGGAGAGGTGCTCCAGCCCTCTGATCATTTTTGTGGCCTCCTCTGGACTTGCTCCAACATCTCCATGTCCTTATGTTGGGGCCCCCAGAGCTGAACGCAGTACTCTAGGTGGGGTCTCACGAGAGCAGAGTAGAGGGGGAGAGTCGCCTTCCTCAGTCTGCTGAAAGGAAACAAAGCTCAAAGCGTATTTTTGAGTCTTGATGCA
Organism: Ibycter americanus; assembly: GCA_035590275.1. NCBI lineage: Eukaryota > Metazoa > Chordata > Aves > Falconiformes > Falconidae > Ibycter > Ibycter americanus. The sequence goes on along the minus strand of JAVJGI010000001.1, from coordinate 119,271,632 downwards.
TTCTCCTGCTACCTTATTTACACAGATCTTCGCCATGTCCCAGTGTGAAACATGGAGACGAGTGGGGAGATCCCAGTAAGTGTGAAAATGGAGATTCATGCCAATATTGCCACACTCGCACAGAACAGCAATTCCATCCAGAGGTACAGTAACCTCCTCACTCTGTTTGGTAGCTGACTAGAAAAGCAAAAGCATGCTAGTCTTATGAAGTAAATTAGTGTGCCAGCTGGGAGAGTGTGTGGACTGCTTGTGTTGTGGTCCTGGGATACAGAGAAACTGCATGGTGGAAGTAAGCTGAAATTCAGCTGCTTGACAGGTGTGCCCTTTTGTTAGGTAGACCATATGGGAGGAGGTAAGAAAAGTAGGGAAAAACTCAAGTGTAAAAGCAGTCTCATGTGTGGCAGTCCTTTTGAAAGCATGATGTGGATTTGCAGGTGAACATACAGCATCTGTTTCCTTGAGGAGTTGTTCTTGGTTGATGATGATCGCTCTAAACCATAGATAGCCATGAACTAATGCTGAAAACCAGCAAGCTCTTAGTTGTGAGCATGCCCAGAGCATTCTAACATCCTTACAGAAAGTGTAATTAAGACCTTGTCCTAGCCTGCTTCATGTTACGGTGTTGAAAAGCTTTGTTGGGCCTGTATCAGCACAGTAACTATCGTCACCACCTGTCAAACTGGGGGGAAGGGGAATAATCCATTTCCTACGATCATTGTCAATGGCTTGATATTTTCATTGCAAACATGTGACTGTAACTTTCTGTGCTGGCATCTGTCAACTGTTTCCTACTTTTTACCATTTGTAATATCCATGAAGCTTCCAGGGGGACTGAGGGACTATGGCGAATGGTGACCTTTGGGTGGGCTGATGTGTGATGGGTTGATTTTTGGGTGAACTCTAGCTGTGATGGGCGTATTTTGGTGTTTTTGTAACTACTAGTGGGTTTTCCATCCTCTGAAGCAAAGCACTGAAATGGTCACACTGAATTCTGCTGGCCTTTGTGCCTTTTATCTGTGTTCCTATCTTGCTGTCGAGTCTCTTCATAGTACTTTTGTACCTGGGCTGCTGGTCACTGTTTTTTCCTGTTCATGTCTGGTTTTTTTTGTTTTTTTTCCCCATCCTTAGATCTACAAATCCACCAAATGCAATGATATGCAGCAGTCTGGCAGCTGTCCCCGAGGACCCTTCTGTGCCTTTGCACATGTAGAACGTACGTGGGCTGCTTCTCTTGTCTTTTGTGGATATTTGAGCTGTGGATAGCTTCTGGCCAAAAGAGATAGTTTAAAATATTGGGCCGCTAAACTAGAGCTTCTGTGAAGGATTTTCAAAAACAAAGTATTAACTTCGATAATTCCAGTAAAACTGTGCTAGTGTGGGAGGTGTTGGCAGAGCTGAAGGCAGCAGGTAGTCTGTAGGACTCGGCTCTCGCTGCACTGTCTCTTGAAGTGTCTCCCTCTGTTCCCTCTCACTTGCTCAGTTTTCTGTACATCAGTTTAAGAGGAGAAAACTGCTTTTCATCTGTACATGGATGAACTGTACCCAGCTAAGTTGCAAAGTGTTTTATTTTAAAAAGCTGAAGATAAGATTGCTAATTATAGATAATGTATTGATCTGCTTTAAAAATTAAATGCTATTTTACTATTTATGAAGTTTTGCTTAGAGTTTAAGTCTTTAAGTCAGGTTGGAGAAGGAAAACAGGCAGCTTTTTTGTCTGCTTTTCCTCAAATCCTCTTTTCTCCATAGCTCCCTGATTTATAAGGCATTATTTCAATCCTCACTTTCATCATCTGTAAAGTAGCAATGCTGTTTTGGTTGTGGGAGCTCAGTATTCAGGTGGGTACTAACATTCATAGATAAACTGTTAGCTCCTGGTCCTATGGCTCCTATTCAGTTTCTGCACTCCAGTCTCACTGTTGAATTTGCAGCAATTAGAGCAGGTTACTCAGAAGTCAGTAGATTGGCTCTGATACTGACTCACTACATGGCCTTGAGCAAATCTTTGTTATTTGATTATCCTTTGTAAATGGTGGAATTAGTAATTGCCGCCTTTGTCAAGGAATGGTAAGAGTAAATTCCCTACAGGTTATGCAGTTCCTTTTATAGGAAGCCTTGTCGACAGGCAGTAATTATAGCTAGAGCTGTGGGCTATAATGGCCCAAAACACAGTAATGCAACTGCACGGTATGATCCAGCAAGCTTAAGAGAGAATGAAATCTTGATAAAGAAATGGTGTTTGGCAAACTCCCTTGTGTGTATAACATAGTATTTTTGTTTAGGATATGCCTTATTCCTAACAAGATTACTGCACTTGATACTATGCCGCTTTAAAGCGGAGTAACATTCTGTGGCACTTAGGTCATTCCAACCTGGTTATTGCTTGTGCTGTCTTACACAATTGTATCTTTTAGTCCTTTCTTAGCAAGGTGAACACTGAGGGCCTAATTCAATTAAAATAACAGGAGTCCATTTATTAGATCTGCTCTTAGCGTGAGTTTTGCTGATTATTAGCAAGAAATGTGTTGCAACCAGCACTTTAAAGATATTGCTATACAAGCATAGTGTCAGTTATATAGTCTTTGTAAAGATGCTGAGTTGTGTTAGATGTAAATACAAGTCTACAGCATCTCTACTTTACCTTCTAAGCCAATGACACTTTCTTTTTGTGTATGCCTTTCTATATAAGGTTTGGGTTTTTTTTGGTAATGGTTTGTACTGAGCACAAATGGAAACTTATCTCCCTCAGCTAATTATAATGCACCCATCAACTTTGTGCCTAGCAATGAAGGAAGCTCTGCTTAATTCAAGACAACTGAATGAATAACACGCAGTTCATGCAGAGAAGATAATTTTGGAGCAGCATTAATGCGCTAAAGAACAGCATAGTGTACAAGTGATGACAGTAATAACATAAGGAATATTAGATAAGTAGTAGCCGTTTGCCAGATAAGGTTTCTCCTTGCTTCTATACTTACAGTAGGTGCTTGTGGAATATTTCTTCTCTCAAAATTATCTAGATATTCTTGTTCCTAAACATCTTGTACTCCATTGCAGTTGTACAGCTTTGAGTAATGTTACATGTACTTTTATTTCTTCCAGAGCCTGCGCTCAATGAAGATTTACAGCAATCTTCAGCTGTGTCTAGCCCAACACAGACAGGCCCTGTGATGTATATGCCATCGGCAGCTGGTGATTCTGTTCCGGTCAGCCCTTCCAGTCCACATGCCCCAGACCTTAGCAATGTATGTAGCACTGTGGGGAACCTTGTTCATAATTTATATATCTGGGTTTCTCTGAGTCACTGTACTTCTTCTCCCAGGAAGAGAAATCTTAAGTATCCAAAAGCCCAAAGGGATATGGCATTTTTCTTTTAGATCTCAGCTCCATGCTTTTTATAGGGATCTGTTTGTTTGGAATATACAATTCAGTGGCTTTAGTATTGTCCTCTCACCTATAAAATTTCTAAGCCTTCCTTTCTGTGCAGAGTTTGTTGATGTACTTTCAGGAAGGTGGAATACATCCGCACATGAAGTCCAACTCCTTCCTGTCTGGAGGTACATATTGGGCTTAGCTTCCAAGTACTCCAATTAAAGGCTGTGAGCCAATAATGTCTAAAGTACATAACTACAATTGAGTTTGTTTACATATGTAATCTCAGAGCCTTAGCCTGTGGATATTGTGTTGCATTATAGGATATCCTTGATTCCCTCGCTCTCCTACTTCTGGAGATAGCTAAACTCAGGAATATGTTTAAGTAATGCCCTGGATTGCTGATGGTACCTTTAGTTGTACGTACAAGACGGGAGTTCTTTAAATGCTGAACAGATACACACAGACAGATAAGCCGCCCATGGAATGCTAGACCACTTCATTTTTGCTGATACTTCTTTTTTTTGTTGTTCATTAAGTCTTTCCTGTTTGCACTACTGTTGATAAGGTGTGTAACCTTTTCAAACGGTGGGTTGAGGTTTTGAGAAGGTAAAATGACATGAGTTTAACTCATTTGAAACTGGTCAGAATGAGGTGAACTCACTTAGGACCTCTGTTTTATCTTATTCCCTTTCTTTGAAAAGAGAAGCCGATATTTGATTTTATTAATGCCAAAGCCAACCTAACAGTTCATAGTTCTCCTGAATTTGATTGCAGCTAGAATTCGAAACAGATCTTGACAAGTCTGGACATAATATTTTCTCTCACTAAATAACACTGTGGAAAGGAACAAAAACCAAAACCCCTTCGTCTTATGTATCATCTAAATTCTCTGAAAACTGCAGTGAAATTGAAGATATCTTCCACTTAATAGACCGTTTAGGTCTTTTCTGTCTCCAGCTCTTAGTCTTTTAAACAGTCTTTCCTAATCCTTGGATGTATGCCAAATGGCAACACATGTCTTTCTGTGACTTCATCACTCCACAGGGCATCTGCATGTAGCTTGCAAACAAATATGGCTTTGCTGGTGATCATTTTACATGATGAATTAATCAGAGAAAAAGGTCGCTCTAGCAGCCAGCCTCACGTGGCCTGTTCTGTTTTGTATTTGTACTGTAGGTGTGGAATAAATCAGGAACTCTGCCAACTAGCCCCACCTCCACCACAGTGAGTAGTATCTTTGCGACTGTAGGGAAGCGTGGACAGCAGAATGTCTGTGTAAAAATAAAATCAAAACGTTGTAGGATGCTCCTTCTTTCTAATGCCAGCCCAGACTGTGCCACATTTGAATCTGTGGTAGCAGTAGCTGTCTAAATGATGTCTGAAGCACAGCCATGCTTGCCAGTGCAGGCCGATAATTTCTTGTCCCAGAGAAATGGGATACCTGCATTAATCCAGGTAGACGCTTTCTCTAAAACCCATCTTAATCTCCCTTGCTGCTGTCTGTGGCTTCATCTACAGTGCAAAACTAGCCTTGTTGCATGTGATTGTGATCCCTGGTATTAGTCTAAAGAATGGAACTGTTGGAAATCCTTGGGTTTTTTAATGCAGCTGTTGATATTTGGCTTTTGCCTGCATTAAAACTTTCAGATTTCCAACTGGAAAGCAAAAGATACAGTATGACACGTAAGTCAGATATGCTTAGTTGTTCTGACTGCCATAGCACCTTTCCAGGTTTCACACTACTACTCAGAGTGCAGACAGGATCCCCTATAGCCTAAGGCAAGCAAAGAGAGGTTTTGGTCAGGTTTGGAAACTTGATTAGTTATGTCTGAGGCCTCCAAAAGAATAAATGTCACTGGAACTGTAGGTTGGATTTTATAAGACTGCACTCCAGTACAAAGTAATGACAATACCGTAATTGTGGGACTGTATAAATCCAGTAGCTACTGGAGCTTTTTCCTTGTTTTTAATTACTGTTTCCTGGGAGCCCATATGCTTGTGTTGACTGTCAGTATAAGCAATGCACAAACAGTGAAGTGAATGAGCTCTTCCATGGGATGTCTTTCCTCTTCGAGTCATTGCTGCTGGCTGCACTTTCCTGACACTTGTTCCTTCTATTAGATTCTTTGTAGGAACAGCAGTCTCGGAAGCCCATCTAATATATGTGGGTCTCCTCCTGGTGCCATTGGAAAGCCTCACAGCTTGGAGACCATTGGTTTTCCTCCAGACTCAGTAACAGCAGCCGGCAGCTACAAGAAAGCACCGGGGTTTGAGCGAGAAGATCAGGTGGGGGCCGAGTATTTGAAGAGTTTCAAATGCCAGGTTAGTAGGGAATATTGGCTGGAAGAGTTGGGGGGGATGAGGAAGAATAAGAAATTGCCCAGTCTAGCTTGAATGTATGTTTTTGGGTTTTTTTCCCAGGGAACAAAACTGAGAAAGCACTGTTCTCAGTAGCAGTTCTAAGATACCTGCTGTTGCTTTCAGCCTCCCTTCCGGTCTCTTCCATCTTACATCTGTTCTCGTCTGCCTAGCTGCCATCACACACTCAGTTTGTAGAGGTCGAGCTGCTGCTTGTTTTCCTAACCCCTCACAACTTCTGTCCTGTGTTGACCCTGGGTAGCTTCCCACATATCACTTCTTGCTCTTTCTTTTTCCTTATTTAGGTCCTTGCCAAGAGTTGCTGTTTCTTTTGCTGTATTGTGTCATGGAAGCTCATCGTCCTTCTCTGTTCTCACTCCAAACTCTTACCTTGATCTCTGTGACTTGGTTTGTCTTCTGTTTTCACCATACATTTCTCCGGTGTATTAAAAATGTCGTGTTAGTTGTCTCTTGCTTCTCTGGCTGTATCATTCTGATCCTTGGCTCTCTCCTGTGGCTTCTCTATTAAATTTAAATTCCTCATTCTCATTTGAAGAACCCTCTGCAATCTTACCCAACCCACATCTCTAATGACATTCCCTCTTATCCCTTCTGGATATCCCAGTCTTGCCTTGCTGCTTCCTCAGTCTTCTTCTTGGTGTCATGCCTTATTCAGACTGCTTCCTAAGCCTAGAACAGGCTCTTCCATCTCTTCTGCCACACATGAGCTTTTCCACAGTCAACTTCTTACTGTGAATTTCTTTTCTTGATGTGACGGTTAATAGTTTCTTTGCACCATTCCTTCCAAGTCAGCTGAGTCCAATGCAGAGCTTGGGTCTCAGTTATTCCTCACTGGATTTGTAATTGTAATAGAACAACATCCTGCTTTAGGGGAAGGAATAGCTACTTTCGTGAAAGAGGTGCCTGAAAAAGTATTTCCCACATACTTTTTGAAAAATAAATAAAAGAATAAAAATGTCTGGTCTGTGTTGCTTGAAAACAGAGATGACAAGAAGTGCTGCTTTTAGCCCTGCTACATTTAAACTCTTTCCTGTAATGTTAAAGAAGCTAGCCTTAATAAGCTTCCACTGCTGCGTTAGTATTGCACTGCTGTGAGAAAATAGTGGAAATATCCCATCCAGACAAGATCGTGCATGAAGTAGTTGGATTTAGAAGCAGACTCTGTGGGTTTTGTTTTATTTATTTTTACAACTTTGGGAAAATATGACCAAACTTTGCAGTAGGACCAGTCTTGAACACTGTTTAGTCTAAAATGATCTAGTGACAGATACAGATTAAGCTGTATGCATGTACGCTTTTTTAAATGCGTCCATTGTCTTGCTTAACATGGATGTGGCTTAGGAAATTGCAAATTGATGCAACACGTCTTTGGGGGTAAAGAGCAGACCATGCTGTGATCCTGGCACTTCTTGTGGGCACAGCAGCTTGTAGCAGTTGTTTAGAAACAAAAGAAAGAACATGTGCTCGTTCCCTATTGCCTCTGCTGCAAAGGAGGAGTGAACCCAAAGCCGAAGGACTGAGAGAACCCCTGTTTCCTGCCAGCAGAGGCAGGGTGCCAGGGAGGCCCTGCTTTGGAGAAAATGGGCAGCAAGCCTAAGCCAAGGAGAAAGGGGATGGAGCATGAATAGGACTTTTAAAAGGAGGGCCAGATGATGAGCATTTGTGTCTGAAGTCCAGGCTGTGCTACAAAGATACTGTATTCAGGTAGCTTCCCACTTACGTGGCTTTAATCAAGCAAAAACCCGTGCTAAATGACTGAAATAAATAGCTATTAAGATATAGATGGAAGTAATCACAGTTGCGTTATACTAGGCTTCTAAAGACAAAATTAGGTGTCTCATAAGTGTCCTGATTTAGTTTTCTTTTAATCTATAATTACTGACTTTTTAAAATCCTCTGTCATTCCCTTTGGCTGCGGTGGGCACCAGAGATTCTCATATACCCTGTAAATTAGATCAATAATTAGGCATTTAACTTTGTTCACTCATATTTGAAAACTTAAAGAGAGAGTCTGGCTCAGCTCTGCAATGAGCTTGTCATTTTTCCTCTGTAGAATTAGTGCAAATAGTTTCTATCTTATTAGAATGAAAAATGCACCTTCTGTCTTAATAAGTTCCACATAGTTTGTGGTAAGGCTGAGCCAGCAGTTAAAGCTAAAAATACTTTTCCTGAGTCCCAGAAGATTTAGCAAGCTGGAAAAATGCTGGCTGCAATGGAAGAACTTGAGTGCCATGAGCAGGAGGTGTTCCGAACTCCTGACACACAGTACAGTGGGTTTGTTCCATGCTGGTCAGAAAATGTTCAGTTTCGCTTGTAATTTATGTCCCCTGTTTTCTTCCCTGACTTAACAGAGGGAGCTGGAGAATTTCAGCCTGCCCTTTGAATTTGTCTTGACGTATTCCCCTTTTTAATGTTATCCAGAGCTAAATGAGACTGGCTTAGTGGTGACGATTGGTTTGCTCTACTTTTCACTCATGTTACGTAAATTCAAGGTAGTGGGAACTGGGACTAGCTTGGAAATGTGTGCACTTTTTCTCCTCCTTAAAGGGGAAAAAAACAACCTTCCAGTAAGACTTAACTGCACTAGAGCCAGCTAGCTACATTGGCAGGAAGCCTCTTGGAGGGCGGGGGGCGGGGAGGGGGGGGCATGGTTGCGTATGCGGCTTCACTTTAGCTGCTGACGTCTGTTGATAGCACATTTTGTGTTCAGATGAGTGTCAAGCAGGGTAGGGATATGTTGGATAATCTAGCAGGCATGTTATCAGACACACACAGATGCACCAACGTAGCACATCTATTGCACACAAAGGAAAACAAGCCTGTGATAAGTTCAGTGGTAGTTTTTCTGTATGTAAACACACTATATGTTGTTCAGGGAAGCACAAGAGAATGGTACCCACTGCAGAAGGATCTTTGTGTCCGTATCTCAACTGCCTGTGTGCCAGGTTTTGACCTCCCCATCTGCCCATAGGCATACAGCTGAGCAGAGAAAATGATTTAATTAAGTAAAACCAAGGGATGAATTCTTCCGCTGCTCTTTCGCCTGTCTGGTTATGTCATCCCTCTCCAGCAATCATTTATCTTTTTCATAAGACTGTTTAAGCCAAGAAGTCAAGGCATATCGCTTCAGGTCAGTGTGGCGTCTCATGCGCTGCTGTTGCACATCATGCCTGACTCTCCCCTGCAGAGATGGTGACTGCCTGCATTTGTGATAAAAACAATCAAGCGGACTTTATGCCTGGAATATGTCTCTGATTCAGACTAGGTGGGGTGGAGAAGGAGTAAACAAGCAGCCCTGACTCTCAGCACTTTTTTTGCTCCCTCTTTGTGCCCAGAGGGTGTGATTGATCTCCCTGTGCCTTATGCATGGGCGGGAGCAGAGCCAGGCCTGCAGAACAGACCGTTACACACTGACAAGCTCATGAGGCCACTTCCTTCCCAACTCTGGTTATTGTAGCTCAGAATTGGCTGATGTTGTGAGGCAAGAAGGTTGATATCTGTTAGGGATATAGTGCTGGAAGGTCCTTAAGCTGAATTTTTAGGCTGGGTAGCGGAATTCTAAATGTATGTTGTCATTCATGCAGTTTTGCAGTTCCTGAGAGCCTTGACCTCATGTTTTATAGCTTTGCATTCTCCATGTTAACGGATGGGGGAAGGACTTTTTAAAAAAAATCAGTTTTGATGATGTTGCTTTCAAAATCAGTTACTTATCACTGTATTTTACTTTGCAATCCTAGCTGGGAGCTGGAAAAGTTTGAGGGAAAACATAATCTACATTCTTTATTTTCCCAAAGCTGAAAAATGTTTACATAATTCTAAAATGACAGTATGCCTCCCACCATTTCTGGCCTTTTTTAGATACTAGTAGGGCTGACGGGTTATTTATAGCAAGGCAAATTAATTCACTTTTGGTCTTGGTTCTTAAGATGTGCTTTGTGCTAGCAGAGGACTTAGAGCAGCATTGAAGTCAAATGTAATTGTGACAAGTCTTTGCATAACTCTAGGGGTGATGTCTTGGTGTACAGAAAGCAAATCACTTGGAGTGTTTTCAGTTTGGTATGCTTTCCCACTCTCCAAATTCTCTAGTGCCCTGAGCAGGCTGTAAGAGAGCAGGGGACTGTGTTTCCTATGGCCTCTCCAAAGCCAACAGTCAGCCATTTTTAATTTTGCTTCTAATCCCTCTGCTTATCTTTTGTTCTGTTTCTTTACTGCAGCAAGCAAAAATGAAGTCTCACTCGCTGGAACACAGGAGCCAGGAACAACCTTTGTTACAGCCCAAACAGGTACGGTGCTGCTAGCAGGGCTCTGAACCTAGCTCAGTGCTCACACCACCACAGACAAGGACACGAGAAATCTCTGAGTCCAGACAACTCTGCAGGGAGTAAATGACAGTCCAGACACCATTAGGGACGCTCAGCTTGAGGGATTACTTTATGAAGGTGGGATGATTTGCTGGAGGTGTTATTTGTGAACGGCTAGACCTGTGTGAATTCAGGATAGATTCATAGGCCTGGACTGTGCTGGAGAGAGTCTCCAAATTACAGAAAATTGAGCTGAAATGGATCTCTGGAGTCATCTAAGTTCAAGGATTCGGCAAAGAGAATTTAATATCAGGTTCTAAGTTGTGTGCTGAACTAAGTCTGAGTGAGTGATTGTGTGACTCATGCCTGTGATTGCATGCAACCTGTGGGTCACAGGAGTTAATTCTGGGGAAGCCTGAAAGATGTCTGTAATACTGGACGGGGGGACAACAGACGGAATGGAGAACGGTCGGCAGAAATTAAAGAAAAGCTGTTAATCTCTCCCCCACCCCCAGCCCAGTAGTAGCACCAGCCATCTGTCAGGTTGGAAGCAGGCAGGAACAGGTTTGCTGCTGATCTTTGGCTCATTCCTGCATGTTTCTGAAGGGATTCTTCTATAAAGATGTTTTATTTCCTACCTCTTTCCCTTTTAAAACTCTTGTTTCAGGACATACTGGGTATTCTCCCAGTGGGGAGCCCGCTGACATCCAGCATCTCCTCTAGTATCACCTCCAGTCTGGCTGCAACGCCACCAAGCCCTGCCGGCACCAGCAGCATACCAGGCATGAATGCCAATGCCCTTCCTTTCTACCCAACCAGTGACACCGTTGAGTCTGTCATAGGTAACTTTGCCTTTTTTACTCATGCATACTCACAGGGCTTCCTCAGACGTGGATCACCAGGTATGGGAATTGGAGTAGCATGGGTGTTCCAGTGAACATCCGTTTTTCGTCTCTGTCAGTGTTGGCAGATTCCTGAGGCTGTAAGCTTTTTCTGTGACTGTGACACATCTGATATTTTCTGCAGGTCATTATGGATGAAATTCACCCACAGGACCAACAGAAGGCCTCTGAGCCACTTACTCAGAATGTCAGATGGTGTAAAGGGCCTTAGTGTTAGGTTTGTCAAAGTGACAAAGAGGTCTTGGAGTAGGCAGGAAATCACAGGGGCATTTTCCACAGTTGCAACCCCTTACGTTGTAAATGACAATTTTATAACAAGGGCTACCACCAGGTGGATTTTAAGGACTTGCCCTTCACAGAGTGTAGGACAGAGGCTGTAAGAAAAAGGAGAACAGGAGAGTCCAGGTAGTGGAGTCGCTCCTCTTAGGTACAGGTTTTTTGGTCACCTGTTTTTCTTTTTTCCTTTTTTTTTTCTTTTAATTAAATCTAACGTTTCTGAGGTGATCTCACTAATTTGTTAAAAATAATAATATAAATGAGTAGGCATGTGTGGGATGGAATTATATTGATCATGATTAGTGATGAGGCATGTTCAAATAGATAACAACATTTGCAGGCATTCATAAGCTTTCTTTATTTTACCCTATCTTTGAACCTCAGAGATGTTTTTCAAGTGTTCCCTTCTACTGGTATTTCTTTTCTGAGTGGCTCTTCAGCAAAGTAGGGACAAAGCACAAGCCAGACCCAGACATGTCATAAGCCAGTGTTCCTGTCTATTATGGACAGACTTGAAAGAGCAGTTTGGGGAAGACTTATGGGAACTGCTGTTATTTCATCAGATTTTTGTTTTCATATAACATTTGGGAATACTTTGAGACAAAAAGAAATCAGATCAGGCCAAAGAACCTGAACTGGAAAGCTGCCCGTGACACTTCTGCCAAACCATTTAAGAACAGCGTTGCACAGGGCAGAGAGTAGGGCCGTGCAGATTGACAAATAGAGAGCAAAGGCTCCTCTGCATGTAGGCTCTTTGGGCCATCCTATCTCTTGAAGTTGTTGGTCCTTTATAACATAATTGGTACCTCTGTGTCTGGCAGAGTCTGCCTTGGATGACCTGGACCTGAATGAATTCGGAGTGGCTGCCCTGGAGAAGACATTTGACAGCAGCACAGTGCCCCACACGAGTGGCATCATGATAGGTACATGAAAGCAACAGAGCTTTCTTTATCTTCTGCCAAGCAGTGTTGCCCAGTCACCTCAGTGGAGCCAGCCCAACAAAGCTCTAAAACCAGTCCCAAAATAACATTGGTTAAACCAGCAATTATAACAAACTCTGGCAACAGCTGAGCATCTTTGAAGTGAAAGCTTGCCCTTATTGACTAGCAGAGCTGAGTTCTTGCCATTGGGCCCAGGTGTCTTGGGGATGTTTCTTGAGACTGAATGGGACATGCTTGATTTTTTTTATTTATTTTTTTTAAGTGTGTAAGTAGACTCTAGAAGGCATCTAATACCTTTAAAAACAGGCCAAAGTATAATGATTTGCATCTTAAGCAGAAAACTCTCCCTAGCAGTACCAGGAAACTCACTGACCTGGTAATGCTATCCATCTGTCACAGAGTGTCATCATGGTCTGCTGATTTGATTCCTGTAATGTCTGTCTCATTTTAATACGTGGAGGTAGGCTAAGGCCTCTTCTACCTGTCTCTAATGAGTATCTAGGGAAAAATGAAATGTCTCCTAACTTTTTGGAAGTGGTTGTAGTTTCTGGCTACCCTTGCTGTGTAAGACAGGTTTTTGAATGGGAGCTAACTTTGGTTGTCTGAACGTTTCCAAGGGAACTATGCTGCCAGGAGCTGTACTGAGGTAGGAAGGGACCTGTGGAAAGGACCCTAAAGAATATCACTTCCACTTCCCTGCCAAAGATAAGAGCCTGGTCGGAGAGTTTACTGTATGTGTCTGCTGGTAGCCCTGCTTCTGCTGCTACACATCTGCAGTGGCTTAGAGATCATCCACACTGCTTCTCCCTCTGCTCGTGTCAGGTCTGGGTGTTACCTGGTGGTCTTCTAAGAAGGGAGATCAGGAGGGAGTGGGGAGCAGGGCTAAGATCTCGCTCAATCTATGTATGGCAGGCAAAATGACCTCTTGCATAAAGGAAGTGTGATGTCTGTGGAGGTTGGGCTTTTGTTTATTTGGGGGTTTTTTTATTACTGATAGGTCCAGACACTCAAGTATGTCTAAAATTACTAAAGCTGGTTCCTGATTTTTAGTGGTTAACATCACGACCTGACCCAGCATGGTAGTCTTCTCACTACAGGTTGTTTGGTAGTATTAAAGGCAGAGGCGCGTGTAGAAGGGAATTTTTCATTACCAAGTATTGCACCAGATACCAAATTCATCTTCTCTAGACTGATAGGGACTGACCTCTGCTCAGAAAACCTTTTGTTGCTTTGACCAATGGAAGAGTAGTCCATTGAACTCTGCAGGAGGGTCTTAATCTACGTGGTTCATGGGATGTCAGCTTCAGTGCTCCTCTTAAAGGCTGAGAGGGGAAGGAAACATGATGAGAAGCAGAGGGAATCCTGAGGGGCTTAGGGAGGAGAAAGGGAACCTAATGCCTTCTGCCCTGAACTCCTGTGCTGTGCCCATACTTCATGGTCATACATAGCCATCCTCTCTGTGTGTTCTTTGTCCAGGTGGGAGTTTGCTGCAAAGTTCTGCTCCTGTAAATATCCCCGGGTCCCTTGGAAGCTCTGCCTCCTTTCACTCTGCCTCTCCTTCTCCACCGGTCAGCCTCTCATCGCATTTCCTTCATCAGCCCCAGGGACACTTAAGCCAATCAGAAAACACTTTCTTGGGGACATCAGCTTCTCATGGATCATTAGGTAAATGCACAGTGTGTGTGTCCCATGTACATGCCTGTCTGTGCCATGTAAGTATTTTCTTTTAAGTTAGCTTTAATTTTAATGTATTGTTTCACTGCTGCCATTTGTGTCTCTTCTTTCCATGAGAACAGCAACAGTACTAGAAGCTACTTTACCAAAATCAGCTAATACTTTGTGAACAAGGGTGCAACTCCCTCGACTTCCTGTGTTTCTAGGCTGAGAGAAAGGGACAGATAGGTTAAGTGACTTGCTCTGGTGATGCCTTTCAGGGAAAAGAGCTCTGCCTTTTCCTGCCAACAATGCTGTGCGGAGACTTCACTTTACATAAAATTCAGAGTTGGGTCCTCAGCTTTGCTTAGTTAAGGTGAGGATTGCAGTTTGCCCTTGGGACTTTGTAGGTCAGATTGGCTTCTGGGTGCTCTAGAGCAGGCATGGGTCATTGTACTTTTTTCTCCTACTTGGAGAAAACTACTTTTCTCCCGCTGTGCATGCAGTTTTGCAGTATGGACTTTGCAAAAAGTTACAGTGTTCCAGCTTTGTCCCCTTTGCTCCTTTTCCCCCCACCCCACCCTTGAGGTTCTGTTTCCTGTGTGAAGGACTGTGAAGGGAAGGCAAATTGTTTTGGAGCTTCAGCTGTATCAGGTGGAACTGGGAACTGAGGAGCCAAATCTATTTTATTATCAAGACAGAGGGTTGCCTTGAGAAATAAAACTGTTTGGGCTCAAGGCTGCAGTGACACTGGCTCTGCTCATTTCTGTTAGAGGACTAATGTTTACTGTTACTCTATTGATACTAGATGTAAATGCTGCTTCAAATTTGAGATACGCCTTAATCTTCAATATTCAGTTTAACCTAATAAAATGATTACATGCTTTTGTAATATATTTCTGCATGCACTTATCTGTGTGACTGCATCCCTTGTTTGCATAGGCCAAAACCATGCTTTCATGCCTTGCAATTGTTATTTGTTTGGCTTTAACAGCTTTTACAATTACTGTAATAAGAAAAGAGACATCAGAAGGCATCTCTGCTATTAGTTGGTGTTGAGGCTAGCTGTTTATGCCAGTTTCAGTAAGAAAAGGAAAACTTCCTGATAAGGCCTGCTTTTAATTTCAGAAGAAACAAGTTAAACAGTTAAATTTATCTTGACTATATAGTTATACAAATAAAAAGCCAAAGAAATGTGGGAAATTCACAAATGCATTTAACTATTTTGAAGAAAAAAAGTTAGATATTTTCCTGTAACATGATAAAACCATTTTTGCTGAGGTTTTGCTAAGATATTTAAATAGTAACCTAGCAGCTGGGAATCTGGAATTTATCTATTCCATGTGACTTGCTGAATGCACATAAGCTAGTGTGTAGTGTATGTAGTTATTACTTACTTGTATTGCAATTGAGTTAAAAATACCTAGTCCTGGGCTAGTTCCCACTGTGCTAGATGCAAAATGTGCAGAGGAGGCATTCCTGACCAAAGGGGCTGCTACCTCAAATGTGAAATGAGAACAGCAGGTGGAGAGACTAAAATAAGCTTGGTCAGCATTATGGCAGAATTTGTGGCTTGCCACCATCCTGCTTAGTGCTAGATCCCCATTCAAGAAAACCGGAGTTTTAAAAACAAAATGTGAGTTGGGATTCTATTATAACTTCTTGCTGATGGCTGAGCATACTTCAGAGCAGCTGAAATGGATCTATGGTAAGTGGCTTGAGCCAGCAAAGATCCCTTGCTGCTCTGCTAAATGATCTTGTTAACGCGCCTAAGCCCTTAGTGAAGACAAGTTACTATTTTTCAGCTGTATTTTTTTGCAACTGTTTCTGTCTTGGCTGGTACTAAATGGGAAGGAAGTGGTGCTGGGTTAGCTCTTGGTGAGAGGCCATTGGCTCCAGGGCTTGATTGCAGGCACAATCGGTTTGGCTGCTGTAAGATCAGAATTATCAAATGCAACGAGTTTTAGGAATGTCCACAGCCAGTGGTGGGCACTGCTAAATGAAAACGACTCCTACATCAGACTGGTGCATGTCTGTGTGCGTAAGAGTCCACATCACTCAGTGGCTCTGTCTCAATATTAGCTTTTTCCTACTAGTTCTCCCCTGAGTGCAAAGTGTGGATGCTTGTTTTAAGTAAAAAAATATTTTTGTTATTAAATGAATACGAACCTTGGAGTCTGTGAAAAATAGCCAGTTTTGTTTACAACTGGTTTTCTACTGCTTTGTCTCCTAAGCCTTGAATTTCTTCCTGAAAAGAGAAATTATTTGAACAAGCTAAAATAGGAAAGTGGTTAGTTAGTCTTCTCTGGTGCCAATCACTAGCTCTGTGCTAGAACTCTGCTGGGGATGAAGCTGATGTGTATATACTATTGCCTGCACTTGTTCGTAAACAGGGGTTTCCAGTTAGTTCTGTTTCTTGCATATGCAAACAGTAACGGTGTTGACACATTTTAGTCTCACCGTTTGGGAAGTGAGACTCTTCTAAGTGCCAAGCTGAGGAGACAAAAGCAGTTTTCTTAGGGTATAGCGTGAGAGGAAGCACCACCTGGGTTGGCTGTGTGGACCAGTCTGTTCACTGGCACTGATGGCAGTGCCACACAGAAAAGTGGGAAGGCAGTAATCAGTTCCGAGGTTCTCCTGTGAGAAGGGGGATTCAGGCTGGTAGTCAGCTCTGCTGTAAAATCAATGCTTCTAAAAACAGCCTGGTTCAAAAGTTGCCTCCACTCAGTTTCTTGGGTCCTCCCTGTATCATTAAAGATGTAGCCTAATGGTGTGAAACTTCCCCTATAAAGTCCCTTTATGATGGACTCCTGGGGGTGAAAGTAATTCTTAAGATGATCTTCTCTTTCCTATGTACGCATTTTTGAATCCTGGATTTCACAGGGGTAGGGAGGAAATGGGGGAATTGCCAGCACTTGTGACATAACCCTCTCTATTTCCCTGTGAAACAGGTTTAAATGGGATGAACAGCAGCATATGGGAACACTTTGCTTCGGGGAGTTTTTCGCCCAGTACCTCACCTGCATTTCTGTCAGGTCCAGGTGCTGCAGAGCTGGCACGGCTACGACAGGAACTGGATGAAGCCAACGGCACAATAAAGCAGTGGGAAGAGTCTTGGAAACAAGCCAAACAGGTACTTGGGCAACTCCTGGGAAGAGGGATTAGGGAGTATAAAGGAGTAGGAGGGTGTCAGCCTTTCAGAGGAGCTTTCCAGACTTTGAGGTGATGGGAAGAGCTGTTGGTTTTACAGACTCTCTTAAGCATTCTTTTTCTTTCCTCTCTCTTGGAAAGAGGAACTGAATCACTGTGCCTGATGTGCTCAGGTGCTGGAAGTGCTGGAAGTGCAAGGCCAGGTGTCATAACAGATGCACTGAAGTGCTTGACAGTCTCTTAGACCTGCCAATTGATTTAGATCCATGACGATTTGCTGGTATGCAAAGTTTATCCCCTTAACGGTGTGAGCCAAATATGTAGAACCACAGCCCAACCAGATGGGGTATCTGGAATGAGCAGTACTTTGAAGCAAAGCTCCAAGGATGTTTCAGAATTTGGGAACAGGGCAGGTTGGACAGAACATGTTCCTGGTGAGGAGTGCATGGAAATGGATATTTTTGCCTGGAATTCTCTGTTGAAGGCTGACCAAGTTTTCAGACTGCTTCTTTTACCCTCTTTCTTGGAACTTGTAGGCTTGTGATGCTTGGAAAAAGGAGGCAGAGGAAGCAAATGATCGCGCCAACACAGCTAACATGGAATGTGAACTGGCCCGGGAGCAGAGGGAAGCCTTGGAGCTGCAAGTGAAGAAACTGCAGGAGGAGCTGGAGAGGATCCACACAGGCCAGGACCCTCAGTTTCTGCGCTCCTTCTCTGATCTGGAAACACTCTCGCTCTCTTCGCTTTACACCCTTCAGAAACAGCTGCGGGCAAACCTGGAGAAAGTCGATAAGGTGAGTGCCAGGGATTTGCAGGGCAGGGCTTTGCTTTCTGCTTCTACAGGTCACAGCTTTTTTCTCTTTCTTTAACACTGCCAGAAATCAGAAGCCTATCAAAGCAATTCCATGTGGATGTAGCCAAAGTGAGTTTTAGCCAGCTTACAGGAAAATACCTACATCTTCTTTGTGCCTAAAGTACAGAGTTTAAGTCAATCAAAGCTGCGCTCTTGATCCTAAAGGTCCTAAAAGACATCACGCTGTGCTGCTTTGCTTTTGCTTCAGAAGATGAATGGGCAGGCAGCTGCAAGTCCTTCCCCTGCTGCTTCCTTGCTGTTCCCCAAACTGCGTAGCGCAGGATGGCAGCTCCTTTGCTTTGTGACTTTGACGCTTATGTTTTGCCCTGTCCCCCTCTTTTGCAGGCGGTATTTCAGATGCAGTCAGTGAAATGCCTTAAGTGTCAGGAGGAGAACCGGGTGGTGTTACCGTGCCAACACGCAGTGCTGTGTGAAACGTGCGCCGAGGAGGGCGAGTGCCCCATCTGCCATCCCAACAGGCCCCACTCTCTCCAGTCGTGACCTTCCAAGGACACTTGTTCTAATCATATCGTATAGAACTTTTTAACTTTATACATACGTACATATATATGTATGTGTATATATATATGTATATATGTGTGTGTGTATGTGCATGTTTGTGTATGTATATATATGCACACACATGCACATACACACATAAAACAAAAATTAGTTGCAGAGCACTTTTTAATATTTTACATCCCGTATCTAAACTGCCCCTCACCCGTGCCCCACTAATTCTAACTCTTGAGGAACTTTGAGAGCTGTTTTTAATACAGATCAAAGGGCCATTTGCAAAGAGTCTGTGTTTCTCCTCTTTTCTATTTAGGTGATAACAAATTTTTGACTATTTCCAGAAGGATTTAGAGTGGGCAAGAGGGGCTTCCATGTGCTTTCCAGAGGAAGAGTTGAGATCACAGGGAGGATCGAGGTAGATTGAAATGACTCGTTCATGTCTTCGGTCTCCCTGCTCTTTCACTGACCCAGCTTGGTTAAAGCCGTCCTCCCTGATGGAAGCTCTGCTGGGTGCCTGCCTGGTGGGCCTCACGTTGCCGATCTCTGAATGTGCAGGAACTTTGTCTGTCATTTAATCAGCAAAGTTCGCTTTTTAAATTTTTTTTACACTCTTTGTATATTTCTATGAAAAGAAGAAAAGAGGGAAAAAAAAGGTATTGGACCTAGAGCAAGCCAAGCCCCAAAATTCAGTGACTAGTGTTCATTGCTGATACAGCTAACATGTTGCAGGTCTGAGCAGCCGTAGAAGCATTGCCCTTGTGTCGGCTAAAGCCCTTTATGAAAGAAATATAGATGCAGAGGTTATTTTTTCTCCAGGTGCCCCTTTGTCTGGTGGCTGTCTAGAGGCTTTTTACTGTTTCAGACCAGATTAATTTTGCTTTAGCCACAAGGACCTGATTCATAGTCATTGCTGAAATGCATGAAACAGTTCCAGGTAGTCTGAGGACACTTTTGTTGAACAGAGTCGATGTTGCCTGTGTCAGCAACTCAAGGATGGTTTGTGGACTCCTGGGTCCAGAAGCTGTCATGCTAGAGATCGTGTATGCCTGTGGTGACAGAGAAAGACCAGCACGACAAAGAAATGCCACCAGCTTAGACCTGTCCAGTAGCTGAGCTTTCCTGTGACTTTCTTTACGAGTGTGTTAATTAGATTTTTACATCAGGTGGATTGCAGTAACCTGCTGGGATCTCAACCAAAACGCCACTCAGTTGTCTAAACATTTTCATTTTGCATGGGAATGGTGCCTGTGCTACCCCTCCCTGACCTGGAAAAGCACTGGAACCTCCAGCAGCCCACTGTTGTAGGAAAACTGAATTTTTACCGGAGCCTCTCAGAAAGCTTCATATTTAATGCAAAGACGTAATTAGGTTTGCTTCCATAATTCCACCTTTCCTTTACATGGAAGGGGTTAATATGCATTCCCAGATGATCTCTTAAGTGCAGCTCTGTGTAGTTCTTTTTTATGTTTTTCCCATTAACTTGTTTTTGGGTTTTTTGGTAAAAAAATGCTTTTTTTTTTCCATGTGTATTTTATTGTAACTAGCATCAGTTTTTTTAATTTTTTTTTTTTATGGAGAGACACTGTTGAGTGATTATTGTGGCTATGTTGTTTGGTTATAGCCTTTGAATGTCTGTGCCATGGGGCAGCGCATCTGCCTTGGTCTGATCTTAAGGAAAGACCTTTTATTAAAATACATGAACATTTCTTTTTTAGGAAAAAAAAAAAAAAAAACAAAAAATTGAGGGGAGAAGGAAAAACCCAAAATAAGATAAAAATTTACTAAAAAATTTTTGTAACTAACTTAAATCATAGGAAATAAACTCTTGAATCAGGTCTTTAATATTTATAAGAACCAGAGTTATCAGCCTGTTTTGGCTATTGGTTTGTAACACTTACTTTTTATTAGCGTGGTGGTTTATCTACTCTCCTGCCTCCCTGTGGGACTGTTCAGGGTGACGCTGCCTTTGGCCAACCCTCTGATTTCAGAACTGTCTGGCACCTGGCGGCGTGACTGCATCTGATTCCCACAGGGGCTCTTCACCTCATCCCTTCTCTTCGGATGAAACTCGTCCACTGGTAGCAGCTCTGGCTGTCTCAGTGGGATTTCCAGTCACGGTGTGATGCAGGGCTATTGGATCTAGGGGGAAGAGATATTTGCTCCCAGTTCCTCTGGGGGCACATTGCTTAGGCAGGGGGGTACAAGGAAAATTCCAAGCCAGAGAAAGCACGTTTTTCCCTTTTGAGTAAAACAGTTTCTCTGGTTTTAAAACTTATACTGAAGGACCAAAGAATTCAAAACTTCACCCATTTGTGGCCCTTAAAATCTGACTTTCTGTTGCCACACTGCACTCATGGCAGAACAGCCTGAAGGAATTAGCACTAGCCCCTTCCCTTGCCCCCACCCCGGTGTATCTCAGCACTCTCTTTGCACAAACACATAGACTGTTTCTCACTTTCCTCTGGTTCTTTAAGAAACACTTCCTAAATTTAGGTTTCTATGAATTTGCTGCTTAAAAAAAGAAAAAAGAAAAAAAAATAGTCTGAAATGTGAACTATTTTCTTAAGCATCAGATGGAAAAAGAGAACTTAATCTTTGCGTATTTTGTGAATGTTTTGGGGGGCCACTTATATGACAATTTCATAACTGAGTGAGGTGAGAGCAGGGGGAAAGGGCAGCGTTTCTGACCCACTCCAGCAGCTGTCACTGCCTGCCCCAGGCAGGAAGGCTGAACTGTAATCACAGCACTGCATTTAAGGCTTAAGGGTCTGTGGTCAGCTTCTGTATGGTGTAAAAAGAGTCTTTTTTTGAAATAAACTGGTGCTAATAAGTACAGCCCCTGTAATGTACTGTCAAGCTTCCTTCTGAAGCAGGAACTCCCTTTTACAGGACATGCAGTAACACATCTGATCTAAGGGGGCTTTTTGGGCCAAGTCAAGCCTCAAAACAGTTTTTGGTCCACAAGGCTTCTTGATGAGCAGCCCAGCTGGCTGCTGCTGAGCAGCCGTGACATGTCTGGGTCCTGCCTCCTCACACAGACTCCTTATTGGATACTGACACTTCCCTCCCCAAATTTTTGGGAGTTTCAGAAGTATTGACCTCAGTGACTAATTGTGCCAGTCAGACATTTCTGAGTTAAGAGCTGGGGGAAGGGAGTCTTAATTGTGTTGTGATACCATAGTATCTTAAATGTCAATAAACTTTTACATTTTATGGAAAAACAATATAGAAGCAAATGGCTTAAGACAACACTATCCTGGGTAGATAGATACCAAAAAGCAAGGCTAGAGCTGTAGTCGACAGCCAGGAGCTGAAGAATTTTGGCATTGCTTTGGGCTAACAGGACCACTTTTAGATCATCTCCAGCCTTAGATGATGTAGCTGCATGCCAGCTGTGGCAAAGACACGGTGGCACAGGAGGGACCGGGGGAAAGTCTTGGAGCTGGAGCACAACATTTTTCCTTAAGCAGCTACGCTCCCCGCAAGGGGGTCACTGCAGCTGATCCCCGCCGAAGGGTTTTATACTTTCCGTACATCTCTGAAGCTGAACCTGAGCCACTTGCAGGGCTTGTGCAGCTGAGACAATGAAGAGAAGTCCTTAACCTGTGAGGAAGCCTGTAAAGCTGAACGGACTCAGTAATCCATCGCTGTTCCACCAGCCTCCGAACCTCCTCTCTTTCTCCTTTTCCCCCATCTGAGAAGGAAGAATATTACCAGTGTTTTCCTCCAGAATTATAATAATCCTTGGAGTGATGGCCAACAGCAAAACAGATGTTACTGATGTAAAACCTAGTATTCTAAAGGTGAAGTATTCCTGCAAACTAGTGACTGCGTCGGAGAGATTTCTGGGGCTTCCCCACTCCGTAGCTTCCAATGTTAAAACAAAATAAATACAGTATACGTTTAAAAAAATAATAATAATACACACTGCAGTATTTCTGGTGGCAATTCCTGACCAGTCTCTTCCCTGATTTCCCCAGGAGGAAGGGCACTGGGCAGAAGCGCCCCTAGTCCATGTAGAAGTTGGCAGAATGGTGATTGGTGGTGTGTAAAACGTGTTGTTGATTCCATGTATAGAACTGTGATTTCAGCTGTCGTTCTCTCGTACTCTGTAAATATGTGTTTTGGCTGTCAGAAACCTGGTTTAGACTCTTTTCTTGGCAGAGTGAATTTGCATGTGGGGCTGGAAAGAACTCAATCTGTGTCACAGTTTCCAAGGGCAGGATGGATTTTTTTTTAGAGGACAATAAATTTTTATTTTTTTGCTAAGAAAAAAAAATATAATAAAGCAGTGTGTGCGTGTGTGTGCGCGCATGCGTGCCCGGGGTGTATGTGCAGCCCTGTGCCCTGCTCTGGGGCCTGGGGAGGTGTGAAGTCTGTGCGGTGGAGCCCTCAAAACAACAGATCTGTGGCCAGTTTTGCCTTCTCCCTTTCACGCCACCAAGAATAATTTCTTCCTGAGCTCCCTCCTGGCTCAAGCCGCTTTTTCAGGGGGTGGCCCTTCATCTTTACAATTGAGGTGCAGTGGAAGAGGGGGAGAGTCCAGGCGGTGGGGTTAGGTGAGGCAGAGGTGCAAAAACTCTGTGGTTTTGCCAGAGACGGCAAAAACAACAAAGCAAAGAGTGTTTTTTATCACTCAGATTCTTGGTCTGGACAAGGATTTATCTCCTGCAAGAGCCAGGCTGGGCAGAGGTGAGCTCTGTGCCTGTGCACCTGCAGGGGATAGGAACGTTTAAATTGTTACATGCATAGTTCCATGCGTTCGCCCCCAAAAATCCATGCCTTACAGATGGATCCAAGAATCTAATTTTGGTCTAATTAATGCTTCAAAGATGCATCAACCACTTACCGTTAGTCCAATCACAACAATAATCTGAATCACCCAATTTATATTCCAGATTATTAGTAATGCAATAAAATTGGTAGACGTGTCTGCCCCCTTCCCTCTTGTGTTGCAGCAATGTGCCTGTGTTGGGGTTCTTCACCAGGATGATGATGATGATGATGATGACGGGGATTTCTTCCTCCTGAGTCTTGCATTTGCTAGGAGCTGGTTTTGTGTGCTTCAAGTCATATTTTTTAATGCTTAGGCTATTCTCCTCCTGGTCCATGGGGTTAGCTGCCCTCTGATGGTTTAAGGTTTATTAGTCCTCTGTAGAGGGTATGATTTCTTCTGGGGTGGGAAAAGACCCACACAGTCACCCAGAGCTGAGCAAAAATGAAGCTCAGCCACCTTGGATAATAAAGTGCAAACAACCTCAAACCAGAGGTTAGCCCGTGCCGCCTGCTCCCCGCGACACGCTGGCTCTTGCGGCGAGGACAGCCTGGGTGGTGGTCAGCCCAGAGCAAGTCAGAGCACAACAATTTTTAAACACAGCTAAAAATAAGCTAAAAAGCCACGTTCCAACCTGCAGCCCCTTAGAGCTAAGTTTCAGCGTAAAGCGTGAGGCCGGTTGCTAGCAGGTGCCAGCACCGAATTAGCTGCAGGGCGCGGACGTGGGGTTTTCTCTCGGGGAGCAGCAGCAGCGACCCGGCTGAAATGACGCCCTGGGACAGCATCTCCGCCCCACGCCGGGACCCTTCTCCGGAACCTTATTTCTCTGCAGAGCTACAAGGCGAGGGACTGAAACGAGCGATTTAAGCCAGCAAATGGCTTCCCTGTGAGCAAGCAGCGCCTTAATCCCTCCTGCTGCGGGTTCGATTGAGCCCAGCCATGTCACACAGATACCAAAGGAGCTTTTTGGGGGGGGGGGCG
>JAVJGI010000001.1:119210457-119247434 GCA_035590275.1 Ibycter americanus | reverse complement strand
CGGTGGTCCCCGGCGCAGCAGCGTGGGGGCTGCAGGGGTGCTGGGGGGGCAGAGCCAGGGGGGGAGCAGCGGTTCCATCGCCCCAGAGGAACCAGCTTCTCCCACGCTGCTGCCGGCTGGGGAACCTGGCTGGCTCTGCCCCAGGGGCTGGGGGGCACAGGGGGCTGGGGGACACCACGTGCAGCAGTGGGGGGCTTGCTCTGGGATCGGTGCCGTGCCGGCTGGGGCTTCCTCAGGGAGTAGCCTTCCACCGTCAGCTTCAGCCCCACGGCCAGAGGCCCGGGCACGACCGCCTGTGGGGGGACACGGGCGGGAGTCGGGGCTCAGGGTGCCTGCGAGGTGCCTGCCCCCCAGCCCCACCAGCCTACCTCCTTGTAGATGAGCTCAAAGGCCCCAGTGGGGCAGGTGGGGTTGTCCTTGCGGTCAAGCACCACGCGCAGCGTGTCCCGCTGGACGCTGGCGCAGAGTCGGCTGGTCACCACTGAGGAGGGGGCCATGGTGGGGCTGGAGTTGATCTCCAGCAGCCAGGGCTGGCAATCCTCCCCAAAAACAAAGTCAGCCCCATAGAGCTCGAAGCTGCCCTTGCGGGACCCCACCAGGTCCCGGGCGCTGCGCAGGGTGCCCACCACCGCCGCCTTCATGCCGGGCACCATCACCTGGTGCCAGGCACCCTCCTGCCCCACCTGTGCCAGGTATGCCTGGAGCTGCCGGCAGGACCAGATCTGGTCGGGGGGCAGCCGGGGGTGCTGGCCCCGCGCTGGCTTGCACTGCTTCTGGATGGAGACATTGCAGAGGTGCCGGGCGCTGGGATGGGGAGAGCGGGGCTGGGTCAGTGGGGTGCCAGGGCACTGGGGTGCCAGGGCACTGGGATGCGGGTGCCAGGGCGGGGGACACTCACGGGTCCAGGCGGCGCAGGGAGAAGGGCCGGGAGCAGAAGCGCAGGTAGCTCTCTCGGTAGAACCAGATGGTCAGTGGGTTCCAGTCGGTCACCAGGAACCATTGCCGGATGTCGAATTTGGTGCCGAAGATGAGCAGCAGCCGCTCCACGTACTTCTGCACCACCCAGTCGCCCACCCGCGCTGAGGGTGCTGCGCAGCCCCCCGCCAGCTCCAGCACCTCCTCCAGCCGTGCCGTGCAGACGATGCCTGGGGGACATGGTGACAGTGGGGTCCCCACACTTGGCAGGGAGCCTGTCCCCCTCCCTGCTCCTCCTGGCCTTACCCCTGCCACGGGATTTGGCACCAGGCTTGAGGATCCAGACGTTGCGGTCACCCTCCATGCCGAGCTGGGGCAGCCGCTCTGCCAGGCAGCGCAGCAGGGCCTGACACTGCTCCCGCTGCGCCCTGCTCAGCACCAGCCTGGCCCCCGAGCTGCGGGGGGACGTGGGGGGCTCAGTGCTGTCCCTACCACGCTGTCCCCCCCATCCCACTCGGCACTCACTGCACCATGTGGTAGTAGTCCCGCAGGAAGCGGTCCCAGTCGGCGTCCATCATGTGGGGAGCCGGGGGGTCCCCATCGATGTCCTGGTGCCCCAGGCTGGCCAGGTGCTGCCTGCAGACCTGCAGGGCCTCCTCCACCAGCTGGGGGGGCAGGGGGGGGCCCGACCCTGCTGTGGATGGCAGGGGGTGAGGGACATGGCTCCTGGCGACCTGCTGTGCCACCCTTGGGGTCAAAGCACGGAGCCTTCCCATGGGACCGGTGGCTGTGGGTGCAGGGGGATGGGCAGGGGGGCAGAGCACCCGTAAGGTGGGCTGGCTTGAGGATGCAGGGTTTCCCAAGCCACAGCCCCAAGGAGAGGCTCAGCCCCCAGACATGTCCCTGACCCTGAACTCCCCGTTGTCCCCCCCAGGTGCAGCTCCACGCACTCACCCGGCCCCTCGCCAGCTTTCAGGGGCTGCTCTGTCCCCTCCGGCACATCCCCAGCCCTCTCCAGGGCCATTCTGAGCAGGCTGCGAGCCGCTGTCAAGCGGAAATCCTCTGCAAGGTAGGGGGGGCATCATCCCACCCCAGTCCTGCACAGGACATGGGGGGACTGGGAGGTAACAGCCCCGGGGGGCTGTGCCAGCCCCAAGCTCACCGATGAAGGCTTGCCGCTCATCTGCGGCACCCAGCCGGTAGCACCGGGGGAAGAAGGTGTTGGGGTCAGCTTGGTCGAACCAGGGCAGGTTTCGCAGGTTGAGACACAGCCCCTCCTGTTTGGAGAAGGGTGGTAGCCCCTGCTGGACCCCCCAGCCCTGTTGCATCCCCCTCCCCAGGGGCTCCAGGCTCCCACCTTGGTGGTGAAGGCGCCCACCCTAGCGTAGTGGTTCACCACCTGGTCCTGCCGCAGCAGCCGGCAGTCAGTGCTGCAGCGGTTGGTCCAGATGAAGTTCGGCACCTGGTCCCGCACCATGCAGGACTGCGAGAGGGAGGGGGCGAGGGTGAGGCACGGAGCCCCCACCCCACCCTCACCCCCTGTGCCAGGGGGTCCCAGGGAAAGGGTGCTGGGGGCTGCAGAGCTCAGCTAACCATGAGATCATGGATACCATCAGGGTCCTCATCCCACTGCTCTTCCTCCTCTTCTTCCTCCTCCTCATTGGGTGGCCATGGGGAGCGCAGGGGCTCTGGGGTCCCCAGCGAAGGCCGTGCCTCATGGCATGGTGACCCCAGCTGCAGGTCCAGCACTGCCTCCCCCTGCTCAGCACCATCACTGCCCTCATCCTCCTCCTGCAGCTGCTTCTCCTGGCTGCCATGCTGCTGCTCCGGCCGGCTGCCCACCCTGCCCACACCAGGGAGCTTCCTTTCCACCCAGCCACGGGCTCGCAGCAGGCTGCGGATGACGGGGTAGGGGCCCTGCACTGTGAAGATCTTCTTCTCCTGGGGAGGGACCCAAGAGCTCAGCCTGCCCACCCCTGGTCCCTCCAGCTCAGCTCTCACCTCCGAGCCAGAAATGCAATAAATGCAAGCGCATGGCATGTCGGGGGTGTGAAATTAGGCCACTCACCTTGATGGCCCTCTCCACGTGCAGCCTGGCCCTCTTGAACTGCTCAGCGTTGAGCAAGGGGTGGTGGCAGCTGCGGTGGCCGCTGGTGGTGGCTCCTGCCTGCCCTGTGAGGCCAGCCCATGACTCCAGCCCTGGCTGAGCCCACTGACCCCACGTCCCCAGCCCCGCAGGGTGGGCAGGGAGGGGGAGCATGTGCCTACCTGCCTGCCTCTGCCTAACCGAGCTGGTGGTCCCCGACACGGCATTGACTGACCTGCCGAGCTTCATGCTGGTGTCCTGGCTGCACTGCACAGCCCCTGGGATGCCCTGCTGTGCCCTTGTCCCCAGCGTGGCAGGCCAGGGGACAGCCAGGATGTCTCCCACTCCAGCAACGGCCCCTCCCCAGCTGAGTGCTGACCCCGGGGTCGCTGTGTGCCCGGGGCTGCTCTCCCTGTGGCACGGTCCCACGGCAGCCTGAGGGCAAGGGGAGCCCAGGGTGACTCTGCCTCCCTCAGGCACCAAGCAGGTTCCCTGTTCCCTTGCCCTGCTGGGGACTGAGGTGCGGGTCCAGCGCAGGATGCAGCCCCCCCAACACCAGCACTGCTATGACAGCCACCACACTGGCTCCACTGCCCCGAAGCAGGGGGGGACAAACACCAGACCCCCAGTGCCACGGGTGCAGCCCCGCCGTGCCCACCCCCTACCCCCGCACCGAGGGCTTGACCTGAAATGACCCAGCGGTTGCTCTGTCCACCGAGGAAGCAGCTGGTGCTTGGCACCCCGGAGGGTGATGCTTTTAATTCCCCAGGACGTGGCAGCTCCCAGGGACCCGCTGCAGCTCCAATACAGCCACCCCCCTGCAGGGTGAGGGCAGAGGGAGCTCCACATTTATAATTCGTAATAATTGCAGCTAAAACAAGCTCTGAAAAAAAACCCAGCAATCACCTGCCCCACTGGGCATTTGCTGTTACGCTTGGGTCGCCCCACATGCCATGCACCCTGCGAGCTGCCCACCCCTGCCAGAGGGTCCCAGGTCCCTGGCACAGCCTGGGGGGGCACCGCTGGGGGCCTGTGGGCTCTCAGCAGCCCAAAGCGCCGTGGTTTAGCTGACGGGGCTGTGATGTTCGCTCTTTATTGCTCCTTGGGCTCCTGCAAGCTCCCTCAGCCCCAGCAGGCACCCGGATCGGTGTTAAAACACAAAACACACCCAAGAGCTATGTACATTTTAAAAAAGAAAAAAAAAAACCAACCCAAAACCACGAACTACAAAGCCTGACTGGCTGCACAGGGAGGTGCCAGGCTGGGCCGGGATGGCTTCTGCTCCCATCCCCTTGCCCAGCCCTGAGGACACACGTATCTGCCTGGAGCCCTTTTTCATCACCGATCCGCCACGCACTGCCTGTTCTAAAAGCCTTTTGCCGTGCCTGAGCCAGACCTGGGCCCTATGTATGTCCCTTTCACAAGGCTCTTTCACAAGCCAAATCCCAGCTCCATCAGCTGGTTGATGGGCACCGGCCGTGCTGCGTGCTCAGCCCTGCCGCCAGCACCGCTGGGCAGCGGCAGCTTCGATTGGTACCTCCGGGTAGGTGATGCCTTGCAATGCTCCGTAACTCAAAACAGCGCATCCCAATTCCCGGCAGAGGAAAACAGCCCGGCCGATTCAGCATGGCCAAGCCCTCGCCAAAGCTTGGGCTCCTGCAGGGACCAGCCAAGGCTGGGAGAGGAGGAACAAGCCGGTGCCGGTGCCAGCCAGTGCTGGTGGTCCCTGGGCAAGGGACCTGGCTGCCTCCCAGTGCCAGCACAGCTCCTCGCCAGCAGTGCAGAGCTCAGCACCATCCCAGCGCTCTATCCTCTTTCCAAAGGGAAACTTGGACCAAATCACTCATGTGTCATCTCGTCCCACTGAAATCCTGCAGCCGGCTGTCCCTTCCCAGCTGCCCCCACCGTACCCCCACCGCCTTGTCCCACCCTGCCACGCTGCTGCTGCAGCTGCTCCCGGCGCAGGGCCATCGCCCCCCAGCACTCCCTGCGCAGACTCAGCCCACGCAGCAGCTTTGTTCCTTTTAATTTAAAATAAGAGGCTTATCCACCAGAGAAAGAGGGAAAAAAAGGGGGGTGGGGGGGTGGAAGGCAGGTTTGGCCACGGGTTGTGCCCACCCCAAATGAATGCCGATGCGTTCGCATTGCCCTGATGCAGTGCTGCAGACAGGAGGGTTGGGGACGCGGCCAGGAGATGTGGCACCGGCAGTGACAAGCTAATGGGGGACAGGCAGGGACAGCCACACACTTTCACATCCCCATGTAGTGTTGCTAGTCCAGTCATGCAAAGAAACCCCCTGAAATACCGTGTGCCCACCCTCCACATCATCACGGGGGTGTTGCTACCTGAAGGTGGGGGTGAGATGGATGCTGGGAGGTGGTGGGGGACACAGGGACCACCTCTGTCCCCCCATCCCCTGTGGACGGCTCCAGCTCCAGCACTGGCAAAACTCCTGGGGTCCCACTGGCCGGACCCCCTCAATTCAGGACCCCCTTCCTCCGCCTCCCTCACTCCATCTCCTTGGACTGCTTCGCTCGTTGCTTGCGGAGCTTAACGAAGGCTTGAGCTTCTTTGTCCCCCTTCCTGGACTCCAGCAGCTGGAGGATCTCATCTCCTGCCAGAGAGGAGGGGAGAGATGGTGGGAGATGCTCACCACAGCCCCCTCCCCACGCCGCGGGGCTGGCGAGGGCTCTGCAGGGCTCAGCCCGGCTGTGGCACCACGTACCGGTGGGTTTGGGGTGGGTGAGGGGGAGGCGGGTCTGGGGCACCCGTCCCGCGTCAGCCTGGTCCTCATCGGCGTCGAGACCGGGCAGGCGGCAGAGGGGGAAGAAGGCTTCGCCCTCCAGATCGTTGGTCCCCAGCGTGTCATAGTCGAAGACGGTCAGCAGCAGGCAGGCCCCCTCCTGCCGGCACTTCTCCGGAGGGATCAAGCTGCAGGAGGACGGGGTGCAGGGGACCATCGCATCCCACCCCCTCGGTCCCAACATTCAACATTCCCTCCAGGGACCAAACAGGCTTTCCCGGGGTGATGCTCTGTGGGAAGCCAACTCCCCCCCCCACTGCACTGACCCCAACTCCATCAAAGCACAAGGCCCTGGCACAGCCCCACACCAGCCTGTGGGACCCAGTCTGGGGTGCCCCCCCCCATCCCTGCCATGGGACCCCACGGGTGAGCCCCCAATGGGGTCCAGAAGGTGAAATCCCAGGGCAGGACCCAATTCCCGGAGCAGCAGCCCCACAGCAGGGGTTGAAGCGTGGGGTGCTGCAGGGATTTTGGGGGGGCCCCAGTGGGTGTCAGCCCTTACGTACAAGTCGAAGGCTTCATCAAAGAGGGGGTGCAGCTCGTTCCTCTTGCACTGGGTGGTCCGGGCCACCACCTCGGGGAACTCGTGCCGGGGCTCCAGGGTGAGCTGGACGAAGGGGTCACTCGAGCCTGGCGGGGTGCAGACATCAGCCCCCCCTCTGCCCCAGCACGGCCAACTGAGCCCAGCTGGGGTATCTGGGGAGGTCAGGGCACCCCCACCACCCCCCCAGCCCAGCCCACGCTCCCACCAGGGTTCGGGAATCGCCCCAGCCCTGCCACGGGTGGCTGCAAGAGGAGCGACCTCTCCTGGAGACCTCCCCAAACAACAGCCGCCCGAGAGACCGTCCCTTCTCACTCCCGTGTATTTTTTTTCTCCGAGAGATGGTTTGCATGATGGAAAAAAGCCGCCTGCCCTGGCTGCTGGCTTGTGCCACCCAGGGAAGGCAGTGGGATGTGGGCACATCCCAATGGACCACCCCGCACCAGCGCAACAACCCCCCTTCTCCCCCAAATCCACCTCCCTGTGTGCAAAAGCAAATCAAGATCAAGTCCCGTTACCCCAAGCACAGCCAGCAGCTCTCCCACCCAGGGGCATATCGGGGGCTGAGGACATGGGGTCCCGGGGTGGTGGGGGTCCCCAGCCCACCCACACCCACCGTTGGAGTCCAGTGGGATGAGGTTGACAGCGTTGAGCACTTCCACGCGGAGTTTCTGCTCTGAAGGACGGTACAGCGCTTTGATCGTCACGGCCCCGTACTTCTCCGAGCTGGTGTCCAGCTGAGCAGCAGGGTACAAGAATGAGGGTGCTGCCGTTCAGCACAGTCGCGGAGGGGGTGCTCAGGGTCCCATGGCTGAGTGGGCATTTTGGGGTATGGGGCAGGGGGTGATGGGCATCCTCTGGGATGTAATTGAACCCCCTCCTGCCCACCGCTGGGGCAAAACCAGCCCCAAAAGCCCCAGGACTGGGAGGGGTGGTGGGGAAATTCCATGTTCCCACAGGCAGGCTGTGCTGGGCAGCCTCACGTGTGCAAGGGTGGGATGTGGGAAGGGGCTGGGGGCACCAGCCTGACTCCTACCTGCTGCTGGATCCTGTTGCTGAAGTATTTCTGGATGAGTTTGCGGCTGGTGGAGGAGCAGAGGGCCAGGCGGGTCTCCAGTGACTGCGGGGAAGGTGAGAGGTGACGGTCCAGCACATGGACAGGGCCGCAGCCGGGGGATGCCCTCCCTGGAGAGCACCCAAAGGAAACCCTTGGGGACCCCCCTGTCCCCAGCACCCCATACCAGAAAGGCTGGAGTGTGGAGGGTCTCCAGCGGCAGCCCGCAGCCCTCAGCATGGAAGCACAGCTCCAGGCTCTGGGGAGAAGGATGCTGTTAGCTGGCAACCAGACACGGTCCCGCCGGGGACCCCCGTTCCCCCCCCTCAGTACCTTCAGGGCACAGTGCAGCTTCTTGTAGCGCTGGGCCGAGGGGACCGGCTGCCCCGCGGCTGCCGAGAGCACGGCCAAGGTGTGATGCCAGAGGAGAGTGAGGAGGCTGCAGGGGAGAGGGAGGAAGGCTGTGGGTGAGGGTCTGCGCAGGCAGGTTGGTCCTCAGCTGAGGGGCTTTGCAAAGCCCCAGAGGGAACTGGCTCATCCCCCTGGGCTGAGCAGCCAGCCCCAACGCGGGACGTTCCAATGGGGCTGGGGGAACACTCCCGCCGAGGGATGGGGACGCTGTCGGCCTCTGGTGTGGTGCATCCCCAGTGCCTTGGTCACCTTTTGAAGTTCTCCTGGACCAGATGCTCGTTGAGATACTGCAGCTCCGATTCCAGGAACCTCATGAGCGGGATGATGGACTGCAGTGAGAGGAGAGGGGCATTGGCGAGAGCACGGGGGGAGGACACGTATCCAGCAGGGCACAGTGGGGAGAGGGGCAGAGCACAGCAGGCTGGAGCCAGCAGAGCAGGGGGGAGCCCAGGGGCCTCCCCCCCACAGTGAGGATGTGGGCGGGCTGTGCCTGGTCTGGTTCTGCTGCCAACACGGGCATCAGACAAAGCACAAAGAGGTCTGGGCCCCATCGCTGGCATGTCCCGTGCCCCAGGCATGGGGCAGGGAAATGTGGGGAAGGGTGATTGGGGCTTCCAAGTAGGCAAGGGTTATTCACAGCTGCCCAAAAAAGATGGTCCAGGAGGGGCAGGGTCAGGTACTTACGTCCTCAGGCTCCCGGGTGTCATTGGAAGACAAGAGCTCCTGGATGTGTCTGGCGATGCCCTTTTCCAGCTGCCGGGGAGAAATGCACAGAGGTACTGGGGGTTTGCCCTCCACAGCAGCCTCCCCATGCCTGGGTCCACCTTGTCTCCATCCCAGGAGCGTTATGGGCTCCAGGCCCCCTGGGGTGAAACCCCCCTGCTTTGGGCCAGGTGAGGGCTAAGGGGGGTCAGTGGCAGGTGGTCACCTTGGTGGCCAGGGCTTGCACCACATCCCGGACCTCGTGGTCCAGGCAGGAGACTGTGCTGTCGAGCTGGTTGTGCAGCGTGTGCTGGATCTGCTGCCGGTCAATGACGGCCCCTGTGCGCTGCTCCAGCTGGGCCCAGTCCAGCTGCAACGGCAGCTTCAGGATCAGCAGTCGCAGCTGCTTGATGTTGTTCACCACGATGCAGAGCTGGAGGAGGTGGGTCTCCTTCAGGGTGTCCCGCAACCCGTGGTGCATCCCCCGCCAGCTCCATCCCCAGTCCCATCTCCATCCGTGTCCCCATCCCCATCCTCATTCTTATCCTCATCCTCATCCTTATCCTCATCCCAGTCCCCATCCCCATCCTGCTCCCCCTCCTCACACTATTTCCCTCCTGATTTCCCAGCATTATGGCTACCGGGGGCCAAGTGGTCCCCATGAAACCCAGGATGGCAGCTCAGCAGCTCATCTCCCTCTTTGCCCAGAAACCATGGCCAAATCCTGCCCCTCCCTAAGCAGCGGATGCTGCCCCAACACCAACCCTGTTGGCTGCTTCACCCTCGTTCTGCTCGCTCAGCGACAGAGCCCGCTCCTTGATGAGCCGGCAGTACATCAGGGCGATTTTGCACATGTCCTGCAGGATAGAGAAGAAGCCAATGGGACTGAGCTGGGCAGCACAGGGACCCCGCCACATCACCATGGGACACTGGCCCCATTCATGGAGACACAGCTCCAAGAAGAGAGAAAATTCCAGCTGCTGATGCCCATGAGCATGGCTTCTGCTGGCAGCGCCCGGTGTACAAACCTCCACGAGCTTCACCATGATCATGAAGGCTTCCTCGGGGTCCGGCCAGCTGAGCTGCTGCCAGGTCTTCACGATCTGGGCGTAGCAGGTGGACAGGTCAACGGTGGAGGTGCTGTGTTTGTTGTGCTCCCCGAAGGGCGTCAGCTGAGAGGGCAGAGAAAGTAAATGCAATTTAGCTTCTTTGGGACTCTCTGGTCCACCACCAGTCCCTATATCCCAACGTCATCACCCAGTCACTTTGGAGAATGGAGGTGAGGATGGATGGAGCAGCCTGAGCATCCTGCATTGGGCTGTCCTCCATCACACTCCAGCCCAGCGCTATCGGACCACAGTGAGGAGCAGGGCGAGGAGCCCGCGGCCCTGTGGCTGCCTTCCCTCCCCTCTTCCTAAAGGCCAGAAGCGAAGGGGATGCTCACAGCATGGCCCAGGTGCAGGCTCATCAGCTCGCTCCGGCTGCCAGAGAGCAGCAAGGGAAAGGGGAACAGGGATGTGGTGAGGGGCCGGAGTGGGATCAACTGGTCCAGATCACGCCCTTTGTTATGCATTTGGGAGAGGACCCAGCCTGCTCCAAAAGGCACCTACATGGTGATCTCTGCGCTCTGAGCCAGGCACAGCAGCAAGGTGTGGAGGGAGCTGGAGTGTCCCCAAAGGATGGAGGGAGATGTTCCCCTCCCCGGCTTACCTGGTCCATCTGGACGGCTCTCTGTGCCCTCTCCAGCGCAATGGTGTAGGCCTTCTGCAGCCACTGGGGCACCGCTTCCTTGAACCACAGGTGGAAATTGCTCAGAGCAAGAGGTCTGTCCCTGTGGATGGAGGGACCAGTTTCTCCAACTGCACAGCAACAGCACGGGGCCATCACCCCTCCCCACTCTCACATAAAAGAAACTGTCCCGAGGTGGAGGCAGGACATAGCAACGTGCTAAGGAGAAGCCTCCATTTGTCTCAGAGTTGAGGTTTTCATCAACACCACTCGGAGTTGAGCCTGACACCCTTCTGGTGGTGTTCACATCGACACCAGACACCAACAGCCTGGTCTGCCTTGTGTGTAATTAGTGATGTAAGTGAATGGGAAGGATTTGGAGTGCCTCTCAATTAACTACTGGTTCCCTCACTTCGACATCTCCCCTCTGTCTGGGCTGGATACCTCGCTGGGAGGAAGTCCTTCATCCGATAGAGCTCCTGCAGGTTCATGTAGAGCTGGAA
Source organism: Ibycter americanus (assembly GCA_035590275.1). Lineage (NCBI taxonomy): Eukaryota > Metazoa > Chordata > Aves > Falconiformes > Falconidae > Ibycter > Ibycter americanus. The sequence continues at coordinate 119,236,690 of JAVJGI010000001.1, read as the reverse complement.
AAGGCTCTCAGCCGTGGGCTTGGACATGCTGCTGTCGACCTCGTGCAGCTGCTCCTGGACATGCTCCGCGACCTGGCAGTGAGCAAGGGAAGGGGGGAGAGCTGTTAGCGAGGGTCTGGCCAGGAGGGCTTGTCTGCTAAGGGCTCTCTGGAGCCACAGGGTGAGGGTCAGCTCGAGGGATTCCTCTTCCTTTTGGGTGGTATTTCAGGAGATTCACTGGGTCAAGCAAGCAGATGATAGTAACTTTATGTGCACGCAAAGAAAGATGGAGAGTTTCCCTGGCTCGTGCTCTTTCCAAGCTTGCAACAACCAGTTGCCACCTGAAGGGTGGACAAAAGCCTCAACCTGGCTTTAGACCTTAGTCCCACGAGTGCAGAGCAGCCCAGGTTGCTCACCAGGTTCTCCAGCTCTAGGTAGGCGATGGAGAAGAGATTCAACTTCAAGGTGCTGCAAGAGAGAAACGGAGTCAGGAGCGTGCCAGCCCCAGCCCAGCAAACCCAACACTCCCAAGCCATGCCCTTGCCGTAGGGGCAAGGACAGCACAGCTCTAAGAGGCAGAGATGGGACCACAGATGCTGTCTGTGGAGCCCAAGAGCCAAGGAATGAGGCATCGAAGTGCCCCATTGCCCTTGACCCCAGGGAAGGTGGATGAGGGGGATCAAGCTCCAAAACCTACTTGATGAAGAATTTATTCCAGATTTTCTGGCACTGCTGGAGATCTCCTATCACCTCCACGAGGAGTCTGGACAAGGCTTTGCCGTTCTCCTCCATGCTCTGCAAAGGAAGGAACAGCTTGTTTTGCATGCTCAGTGATTTTGAGATGAGCCGGGCTCCATTCTGATCTGATTTATTTTTATGATTTGTTCTCGAGGGGTAGCAATCTGTCATCAGATCCACATTAGGAGCACCAAGACTGTATCAGAAAACTGGAGAAGCCTCATCTCAGTCTTGTCTTCCCACTTCCTCAGGCCACCCACCCCAAGTCCAGCAAATTGCTTCTTATAATGTCAGAGAAGCAGAGATAGGACCTGACCTTCACCATGGGCTTGAGGTGCTGCTTCTTCATGTGAAACCACTCCGCCGTGCCCGACTGCAAGAGAGGGGTCCTGGTGTGATGGCAGGGAAGCAGGAGGAGCAAAGCCACCTCTGTCACCCCCTTCACTCTCCCTGTGGTCAGGACCCAGCTCCATGTGGTAGGAACCACAGGCTGGGACCACCAGGTTGAAGAGTGGCAGGTATTTCCCCCTGCCATGGTGGTCTGTGTGGTTTTCTGAGGGGGGAGCACTGGGCAGGGGATGGATGGGACCCACAGGGTCCCACCTGCCCAGGGCTGGGGAGGGTGAGACCCCTGGTCCCACTACCTTCAGCGCCATGGAAATCATCTGAGGGAGGTCAGGGCTGAGCGTGCACAGCTCATGGAAAGCTTTCATTTTGCACATCTGGACCAGGACCCTGTAAAGCAAAAACCTCAAGTGAAACCCAGCACCAGCCTGTCAGAAACAACTGCCTCTCCCCGCAGAGACCCTGCCCAAACAGACCTTCCCCTCTCAACGGCAGCCCCCGTGGGGAGCCCAGGATGAGGGACAGGACAGGACAAGTGTCACAGCAGCTGAGAAAGGGGCAGAAAGGGCTCCTGTGGGGTTTTGCTCAAGCTTACAGGCTTGTCCATCAGGGTGACCAAGCCATATGACCCCATGCACAGCTGGCACCGGTGCTTGACTCACCGGAGCAGGGACTGGAGCCTCTCGGTGGACCTTGGGACAGAGAGGGGGAAAATGATGCGATACCTCCGGATGAGGGAGACCCCATACGTCAGCAAGGAATGGAAGGACTCGGCCAGCTCTGCTTTCTGGGGAGAAGGAAGAAAACACATGCTATCCTCCTCAGTGGCAGACAGAGATGCTGGCAGGACCACGGCATCGCAGTGGAGGGAGCTGGTGGCTCCCATTCCTTTCTAGCCTGCTCCAGGGATGGGAAACTCCCCTGATGCCTTGGGTAACTTCTCCCAGGAGGAGCTGAACTGAGCTTTGTGCTTAAACCTCATTGATACGCATGAAAAATTCAGTCTCAGCAGGGTGCTGGTATGCTCCGGGAAAACAGGCAGGGAAAAGTAGGAATTGGGTCATATTCAAGCTTTGCAGGGGGTTGTGATTGACTGGATGGCAGCAATGGAGCAGGGGGATGTTGGTGCAAAGGGTAGGGGCTTCTCCATGGAGAGAGGGAACAAGCCCCCAGGGCAAAGGGGCTCCCTGACCCAGGGTTGTCCTGGTCCCTGTGGCTGGTTCTCCCCAGAAATGCCCTCCAGCTGCCCCAGCACCCCCGTACCCCACAAGCTCCTGCCTTTCCTGGAACACAGGGAGGGAAATGGCCCTGGGAGCTGGGAGGAGAGGCTCGGGGTTGGGTGCACAGGGCATGTTTCCCTGATCTCTGCCCCCCACGTGGTGCCGGAGCCCCCCCACCTGCTCCGGCCTCAGGCGCTCCTGCACCCACTGGTACTCGATGCTGGTGATCTGGTGGAGCAGGCAGTTGCTGTTGAACTCCAGGCTCTGGTAGAGCTTGCTGTACGCCAGCCACTGCCTGGGGAGGAGGGAGAGGCTGGGCTGAGCCCCCGGGGGCTGGGGGGCACCCAGGGGCCAGCGTAGGGCTCCTTCACCCATGGCTGCTGCTGGGATTGCAGGGGCAGGACCCAGGTCTCCGCAGGGAGCAATACCAGCCATGCTGAGCTGCTGGGAGAGACCGGCTGCGGTCAGGTGGTCCCAGAGAAGGTGTCAGGGCCCTTGACCCCCCCAGTGCTGCATTGTGGCCCCCCAGGCAGGGGTACTCACACCATGACCTGGTGGAAGTCGGAGAGATCCTTCTGCGTGGCGTGCAGGTACAGCACGGTGCTGGCGTGCCTGCTCAGCTCCCCGTCCCAGGCGATGCTGCCGGCCTGTGAGGATGCAAAAGGTGGGTGAGATGTCCTGGAGCAAGCTGGGCTCAGTCAGGAGGGGGATGGGCACTGGGATGGGATGTGTTTGCAGGACCACAGGAGGAATGGGTACCCCATAAGGATGCCAGGCACCATCATGACCCTCCTCCCCATCATGCTGCAGCAGCGTGTCAGGCGTGATGGGCTCCGAGGGAAGCCCTCACCCCAGCCCAGCTGCCGGAGGGCTGCTGCTCCCCGGTGGTACCTGGTGCTGAAGGATCTCATAGGACACCAGCTGCTGCAGGAGGTGGCGATGGACAGTGTAGCTCGGCTGTGTCCGGCTGCTTGTGGTGGCCCTCTGAAAGGAGACAGGGCACAAGAGCAACAACCATAACTTGCCTGACCACGCAGGGACACAGCCAGAGAGTGGGGACACAGGAACCCGAAAAGCATGGGGTCAGAGAGCCCCGTCTGAAGCCGAGCCAAGGGATGTGGATGCACCAGGAGCAAGGCCCCCATGCTGCCACGGAGCTCAGAGGAGGGTCGAGCTGGTTTCCAGCACATGCAAACCCTAGTGCTGGCACCTTGGTCCTAGGGCAGGAATCTGTGTCCCATCCTGCCAAGGAAATGGAAAGGGACCCCATTCCCCATCCCCTCCTACCTTCTTGTGAGTCAGCAGGAACTGCAGGTGACACTGTCCCCGGTTGGGGTATGTCTCCGTCCGTGGTTCCAGCTGGTACCACTGGTCGTCCCAGCAGTGCAGGTCCTGCACGCACAGAGACAAGGGTGAAGCCCCAGGCAGCCTTCCTGGGGGAAGGATCCTGCCTAGGGACCAGGTCCCACTGCATTAATGGGGCAGGAAGATGCTGGCTAACTCTATTATAGGATTAAAAATAAAAAGTGTATAATCACTAAGCAAGTGTGCTGGAGTGGCTGGGGCAGCTGTCACTGAAATGAGGGACCTGGCATCAACTTGGAGCTCTGAGCCAGGATCCTGGGTGTGCCCAGTGCTGGGATCCTGCCCCGATCCCGTGGGGTTTCACCAGTGCCTGGGGAGCCACTTGGAGGAGAGGATGCACCGCGGCGCTCACCTTCAGGCGAAGGACCACGTTCCCCAGGAAATCATCCTGCCCTTTGTCTTTGCGAGCATCTTTAAAGATCCTGAAAGGCATCGATGAAGGAGAAGGGTGAAAAAGTTTCCTGCAGCCATGACCCAGCCATGGACTGGGTGAAGAAGGGCGATGCAGACCTGCCACCCTTCCTCCCTCCTTCCAAAGGCAATTTTTAAAATCCAGCAGGCAAATAAGTATTTTCCAAACCCTCTTTCCTCAGCAGCCATTAGGGCCACGCCAGCACCAACCGTTTGAGGCCGTGGAGGTCCGTCAGCTCTCCCAGCTTGTGCCGCACTGACTCCACCATGTCTGAGTCCCTGTGAGGGTGGGCAGCAAAACCCAGCGGGGGAGAGGAGGAAATTCAGGTGATTGCAAAACAGTTCAAGGAATCGCAGTGATGGTGGAGAAGGGAAGGTGCTGGAGGTGGGGGGAATGTGTCGGGACTGAGGCCAACCCCAAAACCAGCTGACCGGCCAAAATCTGCAAGCACGTGGCTTCTTTCCATAAACAAAACCAGGGCTCAGGATCAGCCCTGCCTGGGCAAAGGCACCCTGGGTGCTCTTTGCTCACGCTGGTCACATCCTGCACTGTGCACCGCTCCGGCAGAAAGTAATGGGGAAAGGGGTCCCCAGCTGGTTTCTGGGGCTTGTTAAAGGGTGCGGGTTGAAGGACCACCCCAGGGACCCACCCCAGGGAGGCAGGACCCCACTCAGGGCTGGGGGTCGGGGTCGCTGGCCACGGGGTGCTGCCACTCACCACATGTCCAGGTGGAAGCTGGCTGTCTCTATGTCCTCAAACTCCCTGCAAGACACCAGCAGGATGCCATCACTCGAGTAGCAGCCGGGGGACCGGCAGCAAGCAGGCAGAACAGCTGGGGATTACAGGCAGGCAGCTCCTCCCTGGGGGAGACCCCAAACCACCCTGCACGGCCCGGAGAAGTGGTGGGAGAGCCCCAAGGGAGGGATTTTTGCTACACTTTTGTTTTTCACCTCTCTGGACCTGCTGCATAAGTCAGACCAGAAGCCTGGCAAGCCCCAGTGGACATTGACCCAGCAGAGCCCCAGCTCCTGGTTGGGCCAAGTGGTGAACCCCCCACATCCATGCCCAAGAGCCCTGGGCACCCCCTCCAGCCCCCCAGTGAGCAAAGGCAAGGGCAGCAATTACAGGATAAACGTCTCATCCCACACTGGGCTGAGGGTCTGGCTTATAACTTGGGTGCGATGGATCTGGTCTTCGGGGATGAGGTCTTTGACCACAGCTTTCATCCGCTTCTTGTGGTCAGCGTGGGCCGGTTCCTGGCTCTTGGTGTCGATGCCCAGCAGGCAGTACGGGTCGCTGAACCCTGCGAGGGCGGAGGCGTGCAAGTCCCCATGGGGAGCAGCAGCTGTCCCTTTTCCGATGGGACACCCACCCACCTCCACTTACCGCTGACGTCTTTGCCCAAAATCCCCTTGGCTTCCTTCACAGTTGCTTTCAGGCAGAAAATTGGGCTCTAAAAGAATGAAAATAATAATGATTAATGTAGGGGGTCACCAACCCTGTGAGGGAGGATGGGGCTCGAGCAGGATCACAACATCAGCTGCCGCTCAGGCCAGCAACCAGCTCCTGGGCAACTCCCCCGACACAGCCCAGGGCACCCCATACCCCAAAGCCCGAACATGGGGCCAGGAGGCACTGCAGCCCCCCCAGCACCACCCCGATATGGAAACTGCCCCTGGGCCTCAGCATAGCGGGGGGGGACACCGCCTCACTGCGTACCTCCAGCTCCTTGACCTGCTGCATGATGACGCTGTGCTCCTCTGTGTCCATGCCGAAAGCCTGTGTAGATACCGGGGGCGGTAACGGATGCTGCCCTGTTAACGTGGCTGGAGAGCATCCAGGGGCTTCCCTCTGTTCCCTGGGAGCCAGCTGCAGCTCGGGGGGAGAGGAGCAGAACAAAGAGCCCAGCAGAAAGGGCTGGGGACCAGCTGAAAGCTCTCGGGGGAGAGCCTTCTTCCCACCACCCCGAGCCTAAGAGAAGTATTTCTCCCTAAAGCTAGTATTTCCCAGCTGCAAGCTGTCCCAGCCCTCCAGCTGGATGCTGCTGCTGCATCTTTTAAGGTGCTTGTTAAAAACTCCCTCCAAGTGCCCCCCACCATCCTCTTTAGCTGGGAGGACAGACAGGTTTTGGGGACCTCATCAGGGAAGTGGGGACCCACCTTTTGCACATAGGCGTAGAGCTCCTGGGCATCTGCAATGTGGTGGTGCTCAGGCTTGCCCAGGCGGTGCAGGATGGTGTAGAGGACCTCCTCGTAGAGCAGGGCCAGCTGCAGGGGGGAGCGCCGACACCTCGCATGGGGCCAGGCCAGTGGGGACTTGCTCCACGCATCCCCCAGGATGAGCAGGGTGTTCCCCCTGCCTCCAGATCCCGGGGCTCCCAGCCGGTCCCTGCTGCCCCCCTCTCAGCATCCAGCCCTGCCCGGCCACACCGGCTGTCCCTGGGGAGCATCTTCAGGAGCTGAGCCACGTCCCCAAACCCCAGCAGCGTCGCCAGCCCCTCCAGTGCCACCAAGGGAGACCATGGCAGGGCCATGCTCCTACCTCTCTCTTGGAGAACCGGTGGGATAGATCCATCTAGAGAAAGAAGAGAAGGAGAGAGGTTTCCCATCAGGTCTCGTGGCGGAGGGGGGTTTTAAGATGAAACCACGGCCAGGCAGGGCAGGGCAGCTGGGACAGGGCAACATCACCTGCAGCCCACTGGGGTGCAATGTCCCAAAGGATGCTGTGACACCCTGCAGATGCCCTGAGGTCAAGGGACCGCTTCCTTCATCACCCACCAGTGGGGCAGCATGGGGGCCTTCACCCCCAAGCCCCGTTAATTGAGGAGGGGACAGTGAGGATGGCAACAGCAATTTGGGGTGACCCATAGGAGGCTTTAAAAGCCAGCCACCTGCCTCTTGCCCCACAGAGCTGCTCGCTGGCCTGGCCAGGCCCAGCAGGACCAGGCTGGAGAGCAAACCAGCCAAGGGAGAGGGCAGGTGGCCAAAGCGCAGCGAGGAGCTGCAGGCTGGGCAAGGCAGCTATGGGTAAGAAGATGCCAAAAAGCCACCGGGATTTGTGACATGAGTCCTTGTGCCAGAAAGAAAAACGAGCACTGTCGCAACAGTGCATTGCTTGTTGTTGAGCTGAAGGTCCATTTCTCACCTGAAGGATGACCAGCAATAGCATTTACTTTCCAAAAGTCAATTAAATTGAAACAGTGCCACATGACGAGGCACAGCCCGGCTCCAGTTGTGCTCAGCCCCAGGGCTGGCTGAGGGGTCCTGCTGCCCACGCAGCCCCCGTCACCCCCTGCCTCAAATGTCACCTCCCACACATGGGTCTGGCCAGGAGATCAAACCACCTCTGCCAAAAATACCCCTTCCCCTGGCAAACCCCAGCTCCCAGCCCGTCCTCACCCCGACGCCGAGGCTGAGCCCCTCCTGCCTCCGCTTCTCTAACCATGGGCTGGATTCAGCCACCCCTGTGGCTGAGCAACTCATTCCTGCCACAGCGCCTGGCCAGGTGACAGTGACTTTGCCACCGCCATGGGCTGTGATGCAGCCAGAGGGGAGGGGGACCAGTGCCCCTGTGCGATCCATTATGGCTCCCGGTGCTGGAGCCTCTGGGAGTGCAAAGGGGTGACACCAAAAAATAAAATGGAAATTTTTTGAAATGAGTTTGGCCCTTCACGGCCCCAGCACCCTGCTCAGCCAGGGCTGGCGGGGATGGCTGGATGGACAAATCCTACCTGTGGGTCAGCCCAGGCCCCAGAATGGCCTTAGGATCCCCCTAATAATAATAATAATAAAACAAAAAACCAACCTGAAGCTGAAACATTAACATTTGCTTATGGCAAATCTAGGGCTGGCATAATCCCCCGGCCATCTGGACTACATTCAACTCTTCCACCCGTGGTGAGTTTAACCCTCGAGCTGCTTCTCTCCCACCTGCCTCCACGTCCCTTCTTTTAACCACTGCCTGGTGCTGGGGGCTGCGGTGGGTCAGCAGCCCCCGTGAAAGGGGGACCTGTTGTAGCCCAGTGGGCCACTGCTTGCCCCTGCCCAGGAGCCATCCACCTTCCGCTGCTCTCAGCACCATCCTGCCTGCACCAGCGCACAGCAGGCACAGCCTGTCCCAAATCCTGCAGCATCCCTGTGGGCAGTGCTGCCCCATAGCAGGGTTGCAAGCGTGGAGGGGAGAGAAAAAGGACTTTATTTCCCTGCTGCCATTACTTATCAGCAAGGCGCAAGCATCTGCTCCTTGGCCAGGAGTGGAGTAGCATGGGAGGGCAGCGGGGGGAATTGCTGTTGATTTGTGGGGGCCGCTCCCCTGTTGCTCCCTTCTGCCATCAAGGACGGCTGCTGAGGGATCCGCTTTATGCTCACCCGTATGTGCACGGGACTGGTTAAGCTAAAGCTGAGCTGAGCCACCAGGATGTGTTTACTGCTGTTAATCCCCACGCCAAGAGTCCAGCTCAAATCCAGGGGCGCTGCTTAAATCCAGGTCCGGATACAGCCACCAGCGTCCCCCCCATCCCCTTAGCTCCAGCAGTGTCACTGGTGCGGGGACCCAGCTTGGCTGCAGAGACAGCGGCATTTAGGAAGGACAAGTCCCTCTCGGGGGGACACCACCAGGACAGACCACCCTGGGAGTCCAGCATGGGGGATCATGCCCGCCTGCTCCCAACAGCGCTGGGCAGAGCTGTGGGTCCCATCTCTCCAGGGGCAGACACAGGGACACCGTCTGTCCGGCCACTGCGGAGGGAGTCAGTTGGGTTAGGCTGGCCCAGAGCAGGGCTTTGGCGGATCTGCTGGCAGCAGGGAGCTCGGAGGGGCTGGGATGCACTGGGAAGCTGTAGGAGAGCTAAGAGGGGGACCCTGGGTGCACATTTGCACGGGTACAGTACCCCCGCATCCCCACTCCTTGCTCATCCTTGCAAAGCATCCCAGTCAGGGGACAGACTCTTTCCCTTTTCTCAGTCCCCTTTTACAGCCTCAGCACCCAGCTCTACACCCTGGGGTCCCCCAGGCACAGCCACCCCAACTTCCTTCCTGGGGCCATCATACCCCAAACACGCTCCCCAGCCCCAAACATCCCTTTTGCATCCAAGACCACCTACCTCGGGGCTCTCCTCCCCGGGGAGGGTCCCCGCGGGGGTCTCAGCAGCAGCATCCATCTCAGGGGGAGGCTCAGCGCGGGGCAGGGGAGCGGCTGCAGCTCTGGCTGCTGCTGCTGCCGCTTCTCCCCCTCACTCGCATGCTCGAAGGAAACCACAGACCTTATCTCACCGTGGCCATTTTAAGAAGCGGAAACACGCACAGGCCTCCTTCCAGAGCAGCACGGGGACGTGAGCACCCCAGCCTTGCTTCCCAGCACCCCGTCCTGCGTGGGCAATCCCTCAGCAATGGGGACTTCGTGGTATAGAAGGGATGTGGGCAAAAGAAAGGTGTCCCACCCCGTCCCTGCTATTATTTATGAGCAAGGAATTGGGAGCAAGTGGACAGAAGTCGTTCTGAGAAGGCAAAGTCCAGCAGGGAAAGGGGATGGTGGGGGGGACGGGTGGGGGCAACACAGAGGATCTGGGCTCCAGCGTATATTTGGGACCCGCCACACCCTGTGAGCGCAGACGGGGACCCTGCAGAAAGCAGAAGTCATCCTCAGCCTCAGGGGATGGAGGGGATTTGAAACCCGGTGCAAACACTGCAGGATGGGAAATCCCTGCGGCACCTGGGCATGTTGGACAAAGCTGAGCTGAGAACTGATGCAGTTAGCGCACGTGCCGGGGGTGGCACTGGGAAAGGGCACGGGGCTTCCTTCCCTGAACGGGCTATCCAGGCAGAAACGGTTACTGAGGAAAAAAGCATCAGGAAACGGAGCTGAAAACCTGTGCTTTACAGTCAGCTTTCATTCTTGTAAACACTTTATCTGATTGCAACTCGCAAGGCAGTTGCCTATCACAGGCTGGCAGCAGCACCCTCCCCTCGAAGATCCCTATCGAAACGCCTGCGCTGATGGCAAACGGCGGGGGGAAGGTGTGGGTGGGCATCAGGAAGAGCTGCAGGAGACGGCCAAGGGAAGAGCCGGTTTGCTCCTGGATGTCCAACGTACTTAGGTGCACAGCTGAGAGCAGCCTCTGGCTCGGGGCCGTTGGGCTGCACAAGCATTTGCTGCTCAGTGGACAGGGCCACAGCCCAGGGAAGGACCCCAGCCTGCGCCCAAGACCTGCATGTCACTGCTGGGGGTGCTGAGCAGCCACAGGCTCTGTGAAACAGGGTTGCGACCACGGCTGACCCTGCACTCCCCATCAAGAGGAGTTTTTGTCTTTCCAGCCTTCCTATTTCTGGCCCCCAGACACCCCTGGAAGCCATAAACAAGATGCTTCAGATGCAATGCAGGGGGCAGAGGCTCCACGTCGGGTGCAGCGGTGCTGTGCAACCTGTCAGGGATTTCTGCTTAATCCAAACAGAAAACCATGACCATGGAACCTGCACAGGAAAGTCTGTCCTCTTAACTACTGTATGAGGCATCACTAGGAGACGACTCCAACAGCACGAGGTACCCCAAAGCACGCTGGCTCGAACCAGGGCTGCAAAGAGCTGCAGAAGGATGCTGGCAGCAGCATCCCTGTGAGAGGACAGGGGGGGAGGCAGGCAGCCAGTCCCTTCCATCCTTGCAATCATCTAGTTCTTCAATTAAGGCAGGTTGCACTGTTTTAGCTATTTTAGGAGAGACACAACTTCCCTTTGCCCTGAAACCCTGTAAGAGCAGGTTATATTGGCAAAAGGGGTTCCCTGAATTTGGGGGACCCCAAGATGGAAAAAGGGCTGCAGGCGCTGGTAGCAGATCAATGTGGGGGTCAAGTTTTCCTTATCCAGGTCTGCCAGCACAGGACCGGGGCCATGAGGGGCTGCACAGCACACACACAGTGAGCTCCCAGGGGCAGGGGAATGCCAAGCTAATCTACGGAATAAAAATCCAGAGATACAGTGAGATGCTGAAAAGCTGAAATCCATCCCTGCTGTCACAGTGATCATTCAGCCTCATCCCCTGAGGTCTGAAAAAAGCTGCTCAGTACACTTTTGCTCTCTCCCATGCCAGGAGGGCTCTTTTGTAACTGCCCCAGGCACTGGCACAGAAAGCCCAAGGAACTGGACTTCAGCATCACTCCCTCGGTGCTCCCCAGTTTGGTGCTGGAGCCGCCTCCTCGCCCTGTGCCCGGTGAGGGTGCCCACCCCCTTGGCTGACAGAGATGCTCAGAGGCGCTTGCCCGGCCCTGCCAGCCTCAGCCTTGACTTTAACCAGCTTCACCTTGGGCAAACAGTTTAAAAGCATCTCCTCCCTGGCTGATGGAGGGGGACATGGCAGAGGAGCTGTTTTCTATTCTGCATCCCTCTCCCTTGACACACACAAATGCTGTTTATTGATCTGGGACATCAGCACTATGCTCCACTGCGAAATGTTGTCAGTGGGAAGTAGAGATGTAAAGTGCACAATGGCATTTGAAAATGATTGCTGTCATCATTCCTTTTAGCTTTGATTGCAAAAGCAAAATCTGGCCTAGCAAAGAGCAACCACAGAGATAAAGGCAGGACACAGACACAGCATCCCCGAGCTGCTCACACCTTTTGCTGCTTCTTGCCACAAAAAATAACAGGGGTCAAAGCAACACCTCCTACCTCAACCAGCACAGAGAGAACAACTGGTAAGAATTTATTTAATCCTCAGATTCATCTCCCTTTTTCTTGTAACGCTGAAGAAATAAAACCCACTGCAATCATAAATATTGCTAAACATCAGGCAATCACTCTCCAGCCAGGAGCTGGTGGCTGTGCTGTGGTTTTGCAGGTTTTGGAGAGGAAAAGTTCAGCTTCAGTGTGGAAGTGTCTGTTAAAAAAGACTTTCCCCACCGGTTCCCCAGCTGGTCACTGCATTGCTGGGAGCTGGTTTGCATTGCCAGCTGGAAACGCTCAGGCACAGCCTGGCAGGGTGGGTAGCACACATCTCCCATCAGAGGCCAGCGTGGTTCTTACAGAAGGTCTCTGTGCAGGCTCGCGTGGGTTTGAGCCTCTGTGTGTGCCAAGGGAGAGTTTGTTGGTGATCAAGTTTCAAAAGCAGCAAATACTCTGTTTTCCCCCCAGGGTTTACCAGCAGCCACCTGCTCCACAAAATACTGGTGACAGAAATCACTGAGCTCACGTATCTCATCATATTTGCACCTCAAATTACTCCGTGTCCAGGAAACAATAAGAAAAGCCCTAAAAGCAGCTCCAGAAGCAGCACAGATGTCCGGTTAGCAGAGACAATCCAAACAAACCCCATGCCCCAAAGATGCAGACAACTAGCAAAACATCCCAAACACCCCAAGTCCGGAGCTGTAACAGGACTTTGTTTTCCAAAGGGAGTGGGTCAGCATTCCCCAAAACAGCCCTCCCTCCCCACAACATCAGCCTGCCTCCCAAAACAGCTAGCCAGAGGTGTGTACCATATATATGCACAATATAGAGTGAACCCTTCCACTCCTTTTAAAAACGACTCATCCTAAAGGAAAACCCTTTTCCTTATAGGCTAGGGGGCTACACTCCTGTGAGGTTACAGTCTGCCCCCAGTATAAATAAAGTCATTCGTGCATGGAGCTATAGGTGCTGCTGAGAAAACAGATCTCCAAAGAACAAGCATTATCGCCCTCTTTAAAGGGTATCATCTTCCCTTTAAAGAAAAACCTGGTACGAAAGGAACCTCTGCAAGCATTAATAGCAGTTTATCTCCCTACCTCTTGGCTTGATAATCCCGGAGCCGCAGCCTGCCCTCACCCTTATCTCAACCTCTCGGCTGGGAACAGGCAAATAGTCAAAAAAATTGATTTCAACATGTCCCTCCCTCACTTCTCCTTTTAAACACGGGGTCCAATGACACTGCAAAACCAGGCTGTCTCTGCCGGAGTTTGGCAAGGCGTACAGTAAAAGCACAAGGCGGAGGAAAGGAAGGTGGTTTCAAAATGAGAACGGTGACACTCTTGCTCCCCTTCCTCGGGGCCACCTGGCTGGGGCATCCCCCTGGGGACCTCCGGGTGCTGTGTGTTCTGGGACCAGCAATTTCATACCCAGGAGCGATGTCAGTCATTTCCCCTCCTCGTCTACTAGGGTGCCTTCCAGTTATTTCTGCCCTGACCCCACATCTTTCCTCCCACAGGCTCTCCCGAGCACTTGGAGTGCACCTCACAAAAAATGATGGTACCTGGGAAGAAGTGGGGGAACACACGGAACCCCCACCCCATTTGGGTCATCTTAGATAGACATCAGGGCAACCCCCATCCCTCTGGGAAGAGCAAAGGGGACCTGAGCCACCCACGCGGGGCAGGGCAGTTGTGAAAGCTGTTCCCCCCAGCAGCCCCGGGCAGGAGCACGGGTTTGACATGAGACCTGCAGCTCCACGGCGTGGGCATGCAAGGGTGACTCCAGCCACGCTGCCCACAAGGCCGTCAGCACCCCACTCACCCTGGAGGGGCTTCACTGGCCAGTCCCAGCCCCTCCGGAGGAAACGCCGCTGCGATGCCAAGCTTTGCTGGCTGCTGCTTGGAGCTGCTCCAGCTCCCCAGGGGGCTGACTGTGTCCAAAGGGAAAAGCACAGTGTGTCCTGTCCACCCTGACCCCACTTCCCTGCGGTCCCCCAGGGATCCAGAGCACAGGGCTGACCTGCCCGGACACCATCCCAGCCCAAACACTGCGTCTAGCTCCCTGCACCGCAGCACAAGGCAGGGGGAGAGCACAGCCCCCCTGGCAGCAGCCTGCCTTGTCCTTCAGGAGGTCACAAACTTCACGTATAGCTCTGGATGCCATTCATTTGGCTTGCAACATCCCATGACAGCTTTAAAATGCTTTCTCCATCACTACCATGGTGCTATGTGTAAGCAGCAAATATTTCTTCCACCTCCTTCTCCCAGTGAGATTAATTCAGTGTCAGCCACTGGATTTATCATTCCCTCCCCCTGGGGCCAGGGCAGCGGCTGCTCTCACTGCAGGGACAGGAAAGGGGGGACACAGATTTCAAGGCCATTTCATCTGCCTGGTTTGGGGCGCTCAGTTCAGAGCAGCAGGACCTACAGCATGTCCACGAGCCGAGAAGGCACCGGGGTAGATGCTTGTGAAGGTGGAAGAACTTGGGGCTGACACCCGGGTACCAGGCACGCCCCACGGCGCGCATTAAGCAGCTTCGTGCCTGTCCTGGAGCACACGTGCCTCATTATTGACCAGCTTCAGCACCGAAATGGTCCCCCCACGGCTTTGCCACTGTCACCTCTCCCCATACACATGTCAAAGCCCCCTGAGAAGCCCATCAAGTCCCACAGAGCCACACAGTTGGACAATGGGAGGAGGCTGCAGGGCTGAACCCCCCACACTGCCCCTGGGTCCCAGACACACACCAAATTATTGTATTATTGCTGGCAATCTGTGCTGCGCGGAGAGCAATCGTGCCCCAGCCAGAGCCCAGCCCTTACGGAGCAAAGTACATGGAGGAGGAGGAGAGACTGGACTTGAGCAAGGGAAAGGAAAGGTTTAGAAAGAGGGGATTTGCTGAACCAAGCTTGCAAATGGAGTCCAAGCTGACAGTTTTTGCTCCGGTTATCTGGAGACTGTAGGAAATGTGTAGGAAATGCCAGGCAGATGGCTGGGAGGATGCCACAGAGACGGATCCCAGCCCCTTTGCACCCCAAGGTGTGAGATCCAGCAGTCCCTGCCAGTGGGTACGAGTCCCCACTCCTGCTCACCATTACATGGGGCTCTTCACATCCCGTTGTGGCCTCTCTCAGCAGCATGGGAGGCTGCTGAAATACCAGTTTCCAGTTTAGTCTCATGATGGCAGCTCTTTGAGCTGACTCACCCAGGGGAGCAGACGGGTGAGTAATACCCAGTACGGCTGCAAAGAAAACCCTTGCCTAAAATGACGATCTCCACCCTCCGTGTCCCAGCATTTCATACCAACCCACAAAAAAACCCCACATTTATCACTTGGGCTTACTTGTACAGCTTTAAACCTGAAACCACCCCTTGATCATGGGCTGTCTTAGCAAAACCCATCTTCTAATACCAACCTGGCAGTTGTTCACGGCTGGAGGTGCCTGCGATGCAACAGCTTTGGCCAACGCGAGCTGCTCACCGGTGAGGGCTGGCCCTGCTCGCGGCTGCTCCAGGAACAGCTGGGTCCAAATCCTGCCCCACGCCTCCTGCCGCCTCCAGCAGTGCTTGCAAAGGGAGCCGGGGCTTCAAGCCGTAGCTCCTAAGTCTCACGTGGCAGAGATGCAATTTGAGTATCTACTCCTCAGAGAACGGTGGGGAGTCCTCGCGGTCCCTGAGGGAAGAGACACACATGCACACGGGGCAGGCAAGCACCAGCCAGGCTGGCTTAACCACCACCAGCACATCGCCCCAGCCATAAAGGAATGAATGTAAAATAATAATTTGTTTAAATTTTGTTCGGTAATAGGTCGCATGAAGCAGCAATGCTCAAGGTAAAACCCGGCAGAACGGTGCAGAGGCGGAGGAGAGCTCGGTCTCTTCCTCCAGCTGGAGGTGATCCTGGGTGAGCAGGCACATACCTCATCCTTCCAGGGTAAAGACCTTCCCCAGCCCCCAGGGCTATCAGCAAGATTTCAGGGCTGATAAGAAATCTGTAAGCAGTACCTGCAGTTCCAGTAGTAACAGCTTTTTGCATAAGATCTCAAAGCACTGTAGAAATACTTGTTACACCACACTCCCATGGAGGAGGGAAATAGCCACGTGTTCAGAGCGGGGAAGCAGGCACAAGGTGCAGTCAGCAACTTCTCAAATGAAAAGCCCAAGTCACATCCAAGAGGGAACTGTACACGGTGGTAGAAAACCCATCTATGCCAAAAGATTAACTGGATCCCACACTAACTGTTCTCCATGCCCCCCTTTTTCTTCAGTAGTCTAACACCATCCAAATATTGGAATGTAATGGGACCGGATCTGCTTTCACATGGCAGCCTTTCTGCTGCACAGCTGATTAATTATGCAAGCAGGGACCAGATCTGGAGACATACTAATGCACAACATTTCCTCCTGCCCTACTCCCACTTCCAGAGCAGCAGCAGACTTCCAATTGCACTTTCCTGCTTTTAATATTTTAAATCTACATAAGCAGCAGCAGCGGCTGACCCTTCCACCCCCTCTAAACCCTTTCCAAAGTAGAGCGCAGCTCCCAGTTCCCATCAGGGAGATGGCAGCGAGTGCAGAGTATTCCAATCAAATCTGGGTTTTCAGGTTTTAATGAGCAAGGGGGGGATTCTCACCAGCATCTACCTGGCCAAAATCTGCACCCTCCTGAACGGTGCTGTTCCACTCAGCCCAATACCGGCATCAGCCTTGCTGACTGCATGACTTGCCCAGCCTTTTGGCCCCGCAGCTTCAGAATTCCCAGAATGTACTTCACTTCCCATCAGCGTGCTCCAAACACACCGAGAATACCACGATCCATCTCTTTATTTTGGCTCGCTCCTTCTCACCTCCCCATAGACCGTGCCAAGCTCTAGCCTAGAGGAATGGGGACATTCACCAAAAAAACATCGTAAAATGCTCACAGCTCAGGAGTCACTGATTTAGCTCACTAGTACCCATGTTGCGGAAAGGAATATTTCATTTATTCCATCCTGACTCATCCTCTCGACATATTTTCCTTTTTCCAGGCAGCAAACCTCATGGTCTCTCTGCAGCTCTTACTTGTCCACACTAGCAGAAGAGACGCTCAGCCTGAACCTTGGACCCAAGTTCTCATCAGAGTAGATATCTAAAGGTTTCTTCCCTCAAGCACACTTAGCTGACAGATTTTTTTATTTTAAATCATGAGTTTGTGCTGACTGTTGGCATGAGAGCGGCACAGTGAGCAGTGCTGGGCAAGAGACCTGGAAACTTCGTGCAATCTGTGTTTCTAGGATTATCTGTCTGGGAGCAGTGGCTAACTGGGGGCCATTTTAAAACAGAACAGAGTACAGCGGTTCCTGCAGCATCTTACAGTTGGACTGATGCAATTCAGGAAACCTCAATTTGAAGTCATTTAGTTCACAAAACAGGATTTATTAGGTTCCTACTGGGCTGTAACATTTATCTCTTAACGCTTTCCTTCTCCACCCACCTTTTGCTACAGAAAACAAACCGAAGTGCCTCAGCCAGACTTAAAGTGCAGTAAAACGGCACCGTGGGAGGACACGAGAGTCAGTGACGTAGGAGAGCAGAATCTAGAAGATGTCGACCCCAGCTGATACAGGAGTGCAAGAGAATTAAGGCAGCTGGGGTGAGGAATGAAGCCAAGCAAGGTTTGGATGTTACCTATAGAGCAGCTTCCGAATAACTCCTGTTTGACACGCCAGTGCAAACCAGAGGGACTTGCTTGCTCTTGTGTAACCACAGGACCAGAGCCGGTGTGGAACGCCTCCTCTCCTGCCCTGCCCAGACACCGACACATCTGATTCTGCTCACACCTAAGGAGTAACAGCTCTCGCCCTACTGCTGGAGCGCAGCCACGAGTAACAACTCCCACTTTTCCAGGGAGAAGCGCTACCAGGTGGCCCACATCACCTTAAGAGAGTTCAGTCCTAACTGAGCAGAACGACCCCAGCATCTCAGCACACTTAAAAAATGAAAAAAGATAAAATTACAGATTGCTTCTAATTAGAGACATATTTTAGAGACAAGAACTATGCTACATCCCTCAACTACTTCTAGTAACAGGTTGCAACTTTTACAAGGATAAATGGTCTGGAAAAGCCATCTGGGTAACACATCTGGGTAAAGCGTTAAGCAGCTGCCTCACTGGTTTACAACAGGAATTGCGGAACAGGCATTTTTTAGAAGATTTTAACATCTTCTTGTTTCACAAGGTCAGTCAAGAGAAATCAAGTGACTAATGTCACCAATGAATAGCCATGAACAAAATCCAAGTGATTCTGCTGTTTAATTCTCCCTCTCCCCTTCCAAAGCTAAGTCACCATCAAGTCTGCCCACTCACATGCACATAAATGCACAAACACCTAAGTTTTGAGCTGATTTCTTTTTACTTCACAGTCTTGGCAAAACAAATCTGCATTCAAAAGTCATTTCACATTAATATATTAATCAAACATTTTCAAAATAAATATATTTTTTTAAAATAACCATTTCTTTACATCACTGCAGTAGCAATTCTAGAAAAGTCAGTGCACAGACAGTAGCAATTTGATTAATTAGCTAGACTCAAACAAAAAGAAAACAAGAGGTGGACCATTTTTCTCTCCAAGCAGGCTGCATGCAGCAAGTCTCAGCAGTTTCCTAGCACACGACTTTTCTTCACACTTGCTGGGAAGGATTTTCACTCTCGCAGCTGTCAGACATCAGCAAAGTCTGATTTGTGCAAAGATTTGCACAACACAAAGTTTTACAACCTGGATTCTGACCAGTCCCACAGAGGTTCTGCACACTAGAGTCGTTGCTAATGAGATCAGTGAATCAATGCTACAGAAGGAAAACTCCTGAATCCTCAGTCCAAGGAGCCCACATTCAAGTTACTGGGAATTAAATTCACAGCGGATCCAGGAACATTTAACAGCATTAAACAACATTCCAATGAGCAGCTCAGTTGTACCTAACAGCTTATTTCAACGTTTTGCATATTCTCTCAAGTACTTCCAGGGCAGAAGCAACTATTTTCTCCCCATTAGCTATTAATTCACCAGTTAAATCACAGCAGTAACATGCTTCACTGGCCAAAAAGCATAACTTGTGTTACAGTGAAGAAAAAAAAAAAGTGCATTATAGACTATAAAGAGAATATTCAGGACTTAGTGATCTCAAGCCCACATATCTAACTGGAAAAAAAGAAAGACCAACAGAAAATTAGTGTTCCCACATGACCTGTAACTAGTTAGATGCTACTAATCAACCCTGTAAAGAGTAGTATGTTTTCTTAAGAAGGAAGCTCATCCACATCATCATACACAGTGCACAGCAAGAAAATTTGGAGGGCTACCAGATTATTTGCTACCATTGTCAGGAATGACTTAAGCTAAGAAAACCAAGAAAGTTTAATAGATACCTGAAAAATGTAATAGGTATCTATTTCCTTTGGGATCCCAAAGCTTCCCCTTTGAAGCCCTTTCTCAGTAGGAGACGGAAAAGTTGGATGTGATACTCTGGGTTGAGTGGAATACCCAGAGACATCCCTGTGTCCAGAGACACTCTTGGCTGCACACTAAGGTAAGTTCAAGACACCCCCCACCCCCCCTAAGAGCCTTGTTCCCATGTTATGAGCACGTTCATTATCAGTTTGGAGCAGCTGCTTACTCTAAAGAGGTACAATTAAAGTATCAAAAGAAACAGATATAAAGGAAACAATCACAGATGAAGAGAACCTCCAGTTCTAGTGATGCAGAGCACAGGAAGAAGGGAATACTGCAGCAGGGCAGGAAACCCTCAGAGCTCTGCGAGGTAACCCAGGCTGCTGAAATCTCTCCCCTTGCTCTGCACATATCTACCACTAGAGTACATGAAAGCTACGTGCCCTGGGGGAAGGCTCTACTCCTCCGTGCTATGGACCATGCCCCAAGATTCTGCCAAAATGGGAAGTAAGAAAGCAATGAGTTGTGGAGTTGTTCTGTGTTAGCTTATTGGTTTTTCTTGTCCTCTGGTGGGAAGTAAGGAGGAGGGGGTGGCTGGTCCTGAAATAAAGACAATAAAAGAACATCAGTTCATGGCTAAAATAACCCCAAAAACCCCAAAATCAATTCAGACAAACTTTGTTGGGTCACTGAGAAAAAGAACTGCTAAATACACACTTGGGCTCACACTGCAAACCCAGAATGATACAGGAACTCACCGTGGGTGTATAGACATTATGTGGGTTGACTGGGCTGTAGTAAGCACTGGCAGCGGCTTCAGCAGCCTTCGCTTCAGCTGTCACAGACAGAGAAGTTACAGATTTGGTGACACAAACCTCCACATATTCCTGGTCATCAAGTGTTACTAACAGAGAACTATTTGATCAACGTGCAAGTTGCAAAATAGCTGCAACAAACAGGACAGTCGAGCATTACCCCTTCCAGTTGCCACAGGACTGTCAAGTCCAAAGTGAAGCAGACCAAGATTTAGTTTGGAAATGTCACCTGGGACTTGCCTGTTAGCCAACAAATAAGCACTAGCAGTTGTTTTGCCTGAATACAGACAACGCCCCTTAAAAAGGCAGTCAACAAACCATCCTTCTTGGGAGTGAAAACACAAGACAAAACAAAAATCAGCACAAGTTTATAGCAGCTTAAGGGATTCATGCTTTAAAGATGGCAATTTATGAAGATAATCCAGATCCTCTGTTTCTGCAGAATACAAAAATCTTGTAAAACCATCTGGATCAGTGTCACTTTCCCAATAATAGTTCAAAGACAATTGGTTGGTTATTCAAACCAAAGAGAGAAGTTAAATCCTTACCCAGGCAAATATCCTTACCTGTGAGAGATCTACGGTTGTGGCCAACCACAAAAGCTCTTTTTTTTTTTTTTCCTAAGACCACGTTCAAGATCATTTTGATAAATCCCAAATGAGTGAAAATGAGACTGGTATTTCCCCAGCTCCTTTCCATCATCTATTCCCCTGTTCCATATTGTTTAAGCAAAATTAATCAGGTTAGAGTGAAACAGGGGAAGGGGGAGCAAAGCTCACCAAAGCCACATCTGCTAAATAAAATGGACTAGAAACATTTCACCATGAATTTCTTTCTATTCATCTAGCAGAGCAAGATTACCACCACAGGAGAATCACAAACTGTATTTTTTCTGTCACAAGAATAAATCCAGCTGCTAATGGTATCTACCCAAATAGAATCAGGCTGGCCTCCAGGCTGAGCTGGACATACAAGGCTGGAGATTAGGACAGATCCCCAGTCCCTCTCTTAAACAATTTTAACTTCTAAGCAGAGCTTCTAAGTTGACTCCTAAGTTTCCCAAGAGGTAACAGACAAGAAACAATGTCTGTTTCATGGGTAACAAAACCGTTGTGAGCTAATTTAACTGAACACACTCCTTACCTGCAGAAGTGGGGGGCAGGTCTGGACTGCTGACAGGAGGTTCCATGGGCCCTGGGTACGGCGGGGGTGGAAGCTGCATGTAACCCATGTCTCCATCCACCACAGGAGGGCCAGGATAAAACTCTGTCAGAAAAGGAAATAACAGAGCAAAAGACTTAACTCCTTTGGGTGGGTCACAGCATCCAGCCAAAACAAGCCAAAGGCAAATACGATTAAGCTCAGAGACAAAAACAGCACGAGGCATCAGAACCAATCTAAAAGACTATGTAAAATTTGTGTTTCTTCCCCCTTTTACTTATTTTAACTCCTGCTAACTAGAATAATCCCCATCCTCAATTCCCAGACTTACCAGGAGGAGGTGGTGGGTATGGATAGACCCCATTAGCTGCAGGTGGTGCGAACGCATAGGATCCATTTGGCATATAGGAATAGCCGTAAGCTCCATTGGGTATTTCACCTCTGGAGACTGGAAAATTAAGGATAAGTTGACCTCATCAAGACATCAAGCCTGCATCAAATGCAGGCCAAGAACCCCAACAAACTTAAAGAATCCTTATCTGAAAAACAAACAAGCTCCATCCCAATAAATCTGCTGTTCACTGGATGTGAAAAAAGTATTTTTTAAAGCAAGCAAGTTCCAGATACAGCCTGAAATTTGCATGGATTTGATTCCAACCTATTGCAAACTGAAACTGCCCTTGCTGTGAGATGAAGGCAAGGCCTCCTGAAACCACAGAACTGTCTGGCAGATACCACCAGACTCCCATACCTTGCGATGCCACCTGCAGCA
Organism: Ibycter americanus; assembly: GCA_035590275.1. Lineage (NCBI taxonomy): Eukaryota > Metazoa > Chordata > Aves > Falconiformes > Falconidae > Ibycter > Ibycter americanus. The sequence goes on along the minus strand of JAVJGI010000001.1, from coordinate 119,214,798 downwards.
TACGCTGCCCAAACTCGATAGCACCCCCAGCTGAAAAGGTCATCTTGAACGTGGCAGATCCTTCCCAGCCACCTGCAGGGAAAGAAGACAGAATTCAGAAGCAAGGAGAAGCTGTTTTGATGCTATTTAGCTTCCACGCTTTATCTACAGATGCCCTGTATATAATTCTTTAAAGAGCTTATCCCAAAGATCCAAGAAAAAAAGTGCAGATGAAGTGGCAGAATCACCCTATTAGAAAAATTCACATTGGGGTATTTTCAGGTCAAGTGACACCTGAAGAAGAAACATCGATGAGGGAGACCCTCAAAAGCTTTCTAAAATTTTGCCTGTTACCACACCAGCTGCCGACAGACCAAGCTATCAGAAGCACTGGATTTGCTCTAGCTTTGTACAAGATTAGTGCAGAAGACAGGGATTTTGTTAATCCCGTTTGCTAAAGGCCTTTGCAACTACACCTAACTGTCAGTTATAAATTAGTTTGGGAGTTTGAGTGCCCAATGAAGCAAAGAGCTTAATGAAAAACATGGTCCACATAAATCCATTAGAGTCCATGGAAGATATTTCAAGTCAGGATAATAATAATAAAAAAAAATTAGTGACATCTCATATTACAGACAAAAAAAGAAAAACATGCACAGCCCAGAACCACAACAACGCATCAAAGCAGAAGCTGTGTCAGTGCTGGAACAGGGACACATAGATTGAAGAGTCTTTTGAGCTAAACCAGATTCTCATGGCTGTTAAAGCAACATTCTCATTACAAGAGATGGCCTCTGGGGAAAATACACGAAGATTTAGCTAAAGCCGTTTGCCTTTCACACAGTTTACAGAGTTTGTTGTTACTGCTCAGGCTTCCTCTCACACTGAATGGTCCCACTCTGCTCCCATACAGAAGCTGCAACACCAATTTCAGGTTCAGAGACTGAAGTCTCCTAAGTGCCGCACTGCGATTTCAGTGCCACACCTAATAGACTAAATCCAGCTGGGGATGGAAGAGTTCACTGAACTTCATGCCTCTGGTAAAAAGGAGAGGCATAGAATAGTGATTTAAAAAATTCCTTCTTGAAAATGTCTACCACAACCTTCTCATTTAACATAATATGAAACTGCCCCTTGAAGATTTTCTCTTCCAAGTGTCATTTTTACTGCTAAGATGCACTACAGCAACAGCATGCCTTTCCTTGATTGCACACGAAATCAACAATGGAGAACAGCGCTCTCGAAACCTGCACCTGAAAACTCAAACGAATCCAGAAAGGATCATGAGTCTTTGGCACAGGAGGACCTAGGTGCAGAATTAACAGGTTAACCCCAACTGACCAAAGCAAAATGACATCCTCACTCTTGCTGACTCTGCTCCGATATTTACTCAGTGAGATCACTTGGCTGATTGAACTTAGTGTTTTGCACAGAGGCCAGGCATGAGATCGGTTACAGAACAGATCTGTTCATTGTAACTGTACCTGGGAACAGATAAGGGGAATATTTTTAACTGCTAGTTTCAAATAAACAAACACATTTTAGAAGTACTGTAAAAAAACATTTGGTCCGTTACTCAATTTCAGTTACACTGGATACTTCCTTTGCTGTGAATTGTGCAGGTGAACCAAGATACAGAACATACACTGGTACTATACATACCTCCTGCCTCTGCTTTCACTGTACCCTTGATATAATTTGCTCCAAAGACTGGCTGCTTAATCTCGCAATCTTTCAACAAATAGAAGGGCATCATGAAAGACTGCATAGCATCCTTTCCCTTTGATACAAAGATAACCTGAAAAGAAAATAACATTATGATTCAAAACAAACAAGAAACATAGCCCCAATTTATTATGTGAAGAGACTTTCCAATGGACTGAAGCTCCTAGCCACAAGGGTAAACTGAAGCCTCAAGGGAATAAAGCCTTCCAGGAAAAGACTACCCTTGCTCAGATAATATTCCTCCCAGCTTCCAGAGAACTCGCTGCTCCACACAGCTATGATTTAGTAGCCGTGCTGTTGCATCCAGCATTTCCAGACCATTGCTAATTTCCAGTCTTGAAGATGCCTGATGCTACACAGCTGCCTGTATAAAAACTAATCAGATTTATTATCTTTTGACAAATAGATAGGATAAGCAATGAATTCATAATGCTCCCCAGAGGGAGAGGATGAGCCATACTTCAAGGGGTAGTAGATTATCCTGACTTTCATGTATTGAGGACATTTAAATACAGAATCGCAAAGAGCCCTTATCTCCTTACACAAGATAAAGCCTTTTACTACTTACTCTGTAAGGAGTCAAGAAAACACTCCCTTTCTTGGTCCCTTTGAAGGCATCTGGCATAGGTTCGATATCACTGAAGGTAATTTCTATGTGATCATAGGTCATCAAAACACTGCAAATAAGATGACAGAAGAGACATGGTGTTGCAGTGTTCTAGCTCAAGGCAGAAATACAATATGCACATAAGTTTACTGACCTACCAAAACTGCCTTTAACTTCAGGCCAGTGCTTGGCAGGCAAAATCAGTCTGGCTTGCTTTTTTTTTTTTCTTGGCAGTAACATTTTAAGTAGTACTGGCTGCTTGTTGTCAGCCTTGTGTTCCCTGCTCAGTGTGCTGGCACAGCTACCACTGTCTGCATAGCCAGGCAGTGAAGCTAGTCAGCTGAACTGATCAAGATTGCAATATTTTTTTTTTTTTTTCTTACATTGTGTTGCATTTCTTCTGGATCAGTTCCCTAATTTGGTTCACCACAAGTAACACAACAGAGGAAGGACTGCTGGAGCAGGAACTGCTCAGGCTGGCTTATGCAACACAGCTGTTGAAGGTCTAACCACAGCTTAAGCACCTCTGTCAGAAAGATGTGATCAAAAGGAACTCCCCTTTCTTGCCACTAAACTTCATTAACACATGTTGTCTGCACTGACTCCTTAATTCTGAATTAGAAACTGACCTGATTAAAACCAGTGCAACACCCTTGCACAGACACAGCAGGTAACTTGTATTAACATAACAGCATCCACATTAGGGACTCTAATCCCTAAAGCTGGAGAAACCTCCACCACCTTTATCTTCGGCAGCTTACGTGTTACCATCCTCAGTCACTTGCCTTTCCCTTCTGCCAGCAAGTACCTGTCCCTCCAGCAAAAGCTCTCGAAAGGCACAGGGGCCAGCAGCTCTGTTCAGGCTACAGCGTATCAGCTGAACCAACCACTACAAGCAGCCTGGGCTGCTGCCCCAGAGGCAACCCTTGATCCAAGGCAGGCTGACAACTGGGAACAGCAACACATTAAGTTGCCACAGTTGTTCATTTCAGTGAAAGCAGATTTAAGCTCCACAGTTGATCTTACTAAGTTCTTCTAAGAAGGATCACATCCCAAATGGAAGCCAGGTGCAGAATTCCTATACTAATGTTTAACTGGCCTCATGGAAGGAAGCCCTGAAGAGTGAACTACTCCTTTGTCCCAGAAGCAGGTGACTGCCACGTCAGAACCGAAGCACACTGGCAGACACAGAGGGCGAGAACAGCCCATTGCCATGCAGACAGAGGCAGCTCTGTGGAGGCTTTCCGTTTCCATGGTTATACCCCAGCACCTTTTCCCAGCTCTGCTGCTCCTTTCCAAATACACGGAGGGGGTGTGTGCGCAAGAAGTCCAGCAAACCAAACCAGGCAGGCGGCCTAGCACTTCCCAAGTGGGCAGCTCCTGAACAGAAGCACACTGCAGCACCCGAGCTCTCCCGCCGCACCGGGTGGCGAGAAAGGGGTGAGGCTTGGGTGCAGGCCAGAATCACCTAGCTGGGGGCTGAGCTCTGCCAGCTCTCCCTGAGCACTCGGGGGAAAGGCCGGGGCCAGCTGCAGGGGCCAGCAGCAGGCAGGGGGGCAGGCAGGCTGCAGAGGGGAGCGGGGGGGGGGGGACCCGCGGCTGAGGCCCAGCACAGCTCACCCCGGGGAGGCCCAGAGGGATACGTAAGGAAAAGGGGGGAAGACAAGCACAGCCACGACAGCACCGAGAGGGTTAAACCACCCCCTCCTTAACCCCGAGGCCCCGCAGGGCCTCTCCCCTCCGCCCCCCAGCACAACCGCTCCCCCTGAAGGGGAAGGAAGCGGGGAAGGAAGGCAGCTCCCCGCTATTCCCCGGCGACTCCGGCCGGATCAGGGGAGAAGAGGATAGCACCTCACTTCTCGCTGTTGTTAACGATGACGCCGCCGCCCTCCGAGTGATTCCTGTTCAGCGCCATGGCCGCCGCTGCCGCCGCCGCAGCCGCCTCCTCACAGCGCCGAGCGCCCTGTGCGCCTGCGCGGGAAACGGCCGCTGGGCGTCACGGCGGGAGCGGGGCATGGCGGGACGGGCCG
>JAVJGI010000001.1:119198517-119210402 GCA_035590275.1 Ibycter americanus | reverse complement strand
AGGGGAGCGTCATGGCGACCGGCGGGCGGGCTGGGGACTGCTCCGGTTTGAGGGATGTTTCCAACCCCGCTCAGCCCCAAACCGGGTCCCCAACCCTCCCTCCCTCACTACCTGCATCATCCCCACACAAAGGCCCACCCGCTGCAGTTCCCAGCCCAGCTACCCCTGAGGAGACCCAGACTGTCCCTCTCCCACCAGAATTTATAATCAATTTACGGAGCTCATCGAACTTCAATTAATGAATTAATCCAGCTTCAATTAAGTTTCCTCAGTTTTCTAATACATACAGTAAGGGTAATCCAAAGAGCCAGTCTCCTTTTTGGGAGAGCTCTCATAACATGTTTATAAACCCATTAATCATCCGATTACGTGTCCTGCTGACCATATATAATAAAATGATTTATGTTATTTGGAGCTCGCCTGAACTTGGCAGCGTTTTTTCTGGCTTTTCTGCTCGCGAGGGCACGCTGACACAGCCCTGCTTCATGGGTGGGAGTTCGCAAAGCACCCCGACAGCGTCCACATTGACGTTTTACTTTAAAACACTGTATTTCGCCGTGGTTTGCACCTCATTTTTTATCTTGAAGACATTTCCTGGCCCTCTCAGTAGCGGATAAAACATTTTCCCTAGGAGGCTGTCCAGTTTTGTGTGTAAGAAGGGGATGTCACACATCCCATGCAACCACAAGTGATTTTAATGCTGTTTGGCAGGATCTCCCAGGGAAAAGCCCAGAATTAAGTGAAATGGAGATGAAATTGGACTTTCAGGAGGTGGACAGGGCAGAATTCAGATGTTTGGTAGAGCAGAATAAAAAGCTACCCCACATACCTGGTGGTACTGCACATAAAACGAGGCTTAGCCCCCTGAACAGCGAAGATGCTTGCTCCAACAATTTTTCAATTCACTTCTGATGCTCGTTTCGTGTTTCACACACTTGCAAATGGATTTTTGAGCCTGATATTGGCTGCTCTCCATGCTGGAATCAAACACATCCTAAAATTACTCCTTTATATCGGAGAGTTTTAAACTGGAAGGACTAACCAGTCGCCCTATAAACAAGTTGGGACCATGTCTGCCTGTCTGTTGGGAATCTGGGAGAAGGAAAATACCTGCAGCGTTTGCAGAGCTACCGTAAGGATCTAATCTCCTGCCTCCAGGCGCACGAGCAGGAGGAACTCTTAAAAAAATTAACAATTGTATCAGTTCATTAAAAAGAGAAGCCCTGAAAAACTACTCAACTGTTTTGAAGGGCTCCTCATATCAATAACTAACAACTGTATATCAATAATATACAAATATATATTAAGAGCATCTATTACCCTAAATGATATCTTTTTATATGGATGTGAGCTGTTCCCTGCAGGGTTTGCAGCCCAGCCCTGTCTGTATGCCTGAGAAGCAGAGGGGGATGGGGGGAAAAAGCAGAAAAACTACATAATGGAAACCAGGTTTAAATAAATGCAGTGACATAATCTGTCCAGTTCTTGGCAAGAAAAGAGCAAGTTTGTGCTTTTCATATCCGCTTTTTCAATAAGCTGTAAGTTTCCCTTTTAAGAAATGGTTATAACAAACAGTCCTGATTCCTCTCCTATTAAAGTCAGTAGCAGACATCCACTCGGCTTCCACTGAAGCGCCCAGCTGAAGCATTGCCACCTCGAGCAAACCAGGACTCACCAAATAATGTTTGTCTCCTAGCTCCAGCCAACATTTGGTATTAAGAAATGCAGCCTTCATTTAAAAAAGCTGCCTGTGTAAGTGCCAGTGTGCGTGGGAAGCTCTAGACCTCCTCATCACACAGAAAACCTTGCAAATTTACTCTTTTAAAAACTGAAAACACTAAGGAAAAAGTGCCTAATCTATTAATCTTTGTTTTTTCTAAGCTGAGGACAGAGGTAGAAGAGAGAACTGAGACAATACGTTGGTTTGAATTGCCCTGCACTGACAATATTGTTACTGGATTTTAGGATTCTTCCGCTCCTTTTGCAGTCAAGCAATAAAAATGTGTATTTGGCACAATTCCTTTAGACACACTTCAAAAATAAAATCTGTGTTATTTCATGCCAGATGTCCAGGACACAGAAAAATAAACATAATGGCACAACTCTAATGTTCTGGTATTTAAAGAAAAGACAACCCAGAGCAATGTCTGTATAGTATTTAATGGCAAATCATAGTCTCTAACATCATTATATTATTCTGTTACAGTTTCTTCACACAACGTAAAATACTCTACAGTAACTGTATTTTAAAAATCCTAATTTAAAAAAGGAACACTCTGTGACAGCAGAAATAACCCAAGGGAACACCGAAAGGCTGTTTAAATTGCCAACCACTATCTATCCATCTAAACTCATCACACATTCAGCCCTTCGTTTGCAGCAGAATCAGCGATCCAGAGCTGGCATACTGCATATTTCCTAATCATTCCAGTTTACACCCCAAATTATTGGCAGCACAGAGCAAACTCTGATCCAACACCCTGAGGGGATTACTCCTGTCTTAAATCAGTCAGAAATTGCTTTATGCCCGAAACCATGAGGATTTATAGCACTTCCAGCCAGGATAAAAGCAAGCAGCAGGAAGGAGAGGGTTGGGAGCCCTCAAAACTCTCCGTAAAGCTGCATACCAGCATCCCAGCTCTCGGGGCGGAGGTGAATTAAGCAAACACAGCGGCACAACCTGAAGGAAAGCCCAAGAGCAGACATGTCCTCCTGAGCTGCTCCCATGTGGTTACAGGATGGAAAGGGAAAGACATAGGATCCCTCCAAACTATCCCAAACCCTGAAGGAGTTCAGAGACTAGTGTCTGTGCATTGGGCAACATAGAGAAGGGAGGGATGCATGGCTTGAGCGTGTGTTTCCCCACGGAGCAATCAATCTGCCTACAGCGAAATGAAATGGGGCAAAGGCCCAGATCTGCCGTATTTACTCTGGCAAAACTCCTCGCTGCGAGTGGTGGGAGTTTTGCCTGAATAAATGAGATTTAGGGCCCAGATAGAGCAGAGATGGGAGCCCGCATGTGAGAGCTCTTCCTGCAGGCATGCAGCAGAGAGCAAGGTTACCTTCCTCTTCCTCTCGGGACATGACCACGCACAGGCTGTTGCACATCTCTACCTTTCTTAGCTGGCAAGGCATTTCTGATACCAAGTCCTCTCCAGCGTTAACAAAACAGCAGCGATGCCTGCACTGTGTCACCGCTGACATCTCGTGCAAAGGCTGAGTTTTGCAGGAAAGCAACTGGCGCAAGCCAAACAAAGCAGTTTTGAGGTAGGAGCTCAGGACACGGGGAGTGAATTCCCATCTGGACAGAAGTCTGGGCAGTATTCCTGATGGCTGGGAAATGCCAAGATTTTATTCGAAGATTTCACTTTGGAAGCCCTACCTCTCCTTTTCCCATTGCCTGCAGCATTTTTGGAGTTGCCACATGCGGAGGAGGATGAGAAGGGATTTGCCGAGACATCCCAGCGGTCACCCTCCCAGACCGACTCACCAGCCCTGCCCTGGGGAGGGGGCGGCTGGGTTTGGACCCTTCAGCCCCTCAAACGAGAGCCCGCAGCAGCGGCCGTTTGCTGGGGGCCAGCCGGCACCTCTGCCCGCACCAGCAGGAATTGGCAGCGCTGGCAAACGAGTTACAGTAAAGGAGCTCTTTAAGCCTCAGTGTTTATGTAAATATGGCTTTAACTTTAAACCCCTCGGCTTTGTGGCTGCCTTTTTATTCATGTTCATTTTTTTTCCCCCCTTGGCTCCCCTTGAATATACCACTATGATTTCCAGCTTATCCTTTGGGGAATGTATATACATTTCATATATTTAGCTAAATGGGCCATTTTCTATCCCTGTTGACCGTTGACGTGTTACCACTGACTCAAGCCAGCAAAGAACCTAACCCAATATTTCTTCTCTCTAGGTATATATTACACAGCATTACAATTCTGTCAAACAAGCTTTGGGTGGTAGGCAGGAAACTAATCCCAGAAAAAATAAACTTGTGGAAAGGCATGCTGCACTGAGACAGGGGCTGCACTGTGCCGCCCTTACAGGCGATATTTCTGTATTTTTCTCCTGGAAAAGCTCCCTTAGGACATGTGAACTGGCATTTTTGGCTCTCAGCCTCGTTTCCACCTTTCCCAGAGGGGACACTTACTTGAGAGTAGTTTTTGTTAATTGTTACTTATTGCTAGAGTCTAAAGGGTCATTTAATAACTGACTGATGCTGCACCTTTTATTGATGTGCTCACAGCTGTCCCTAAAACAGACCATTTGCCCTGGGACATATTCACAGCACCTCTTTGTCACTTGAAAAGCTCTCCAACCTAAGGGGTACATTTACAGCTCAGTTGTGCCCAGGGTACATTAAGAGTTGGAAGTTTAACAGTATTAAAAGCCCCTAAAATAGTAGGGTCATCAAAAACATGAGGGGAAGTTTGGCTGTAAAGCTTCAGTAAGCAGTTCCCAAGGAACATATTTATTTAAAGTACATCCTCAAAACTGTTTTGTGCTGCTCGCTTCACCATCCAAGGCAGGAACGGTGCTGCTGCTTCTCAGCAGGAGGTTGCTCCCCTTTCCCAGTCGGGATTTTTGGCTGTGGTGGGGAACAGCCCCATCCATGGCCATGGAGCTCCAACACATGTGGGACCATGGCTTTTCCCACATGAGCCTGGCCACAGACCAGCATTCAAAATACCCACCAGCTGCATTGTGAGCGAGGGCAAAGATCCTCGTTTCGTGTTTGCAGCACTAATGGGTGGTCAGCCCTGCAAGGAGAGGTACTGCGTCACCGCAGCATTGCCCCTGCACCCAGATGGGCTCCTCTGGATCCCAGCCACTCTGGAGCACCCTGCTACCCTGCTCCCCCACGCCAAGGCACAACAGTGATGCAAGCACAGGGGAAGTGACCACATCTGCTTTGGGGGTTCGCCTGGTCTGTGCTGGGCTTGCTACTTCAAAGGCACTTCATAAGGAGCATGTGGAAGATGTCAATGAGCTAGCGCTTAAAAAAAGCACCCGTGACACAGAAACCGAGATAAGGCACAAAGCAGAGCATCTGTGGAAGTCACCAGGGCAGCGTGAGCAGATATAAAGGACAGGGACGGGGCAGCCCGGCAGCTGGCCAAGATACAGCTTCAAATCTATGTGGCACTGTTCCTGAGCAATACACTTTACCAAGAAAGGCTGTGTCATGATCCCTGATGTCCAGAAAGGGAAACTGAGGGGCAGGGAGCAGCACAGAGACTCACCCAAGTTTGCTCAGAAGCCCAGCAGCAGAGCCGGCACTGGGATCCAGCTCCCTCCTGGCTCCCAGCCCACGGCTCTGCCCACCAGGCAGCTTCATCCACCCCTGGGTCACAAACAGCACAGAGCGAGGAAGGAAGACTGCCACAAAGAAATACAACACTACCAAAAAGAAGCCATGACGGCGGCAATACACTGCAGGAGAGACTTCTCTGGGTCTTCCCACGCTCCCGCTTGCCAGGCAGTTACCTACGCTTTAGCACTGAAACACAATCTTTCTTCAGTGGCCCGATCTGCAGGTGGGCATCAACGCTCTCCAGGAAGAAGGCTGGTTTCAGCTTGCACAAGAAAAGAGAGGCAAATTGGTGGTTGATCTTGTTCTGGAATGGGTCAAACTGACCCTTGGCAAAATGGGAGACCTTGAGCTGCTGCAGGCAGGTCATCTTGGAGTCCTTGACTCCATAGAAGGTCAGGGCCTTCTCCGAGTACTCCAGGAAAACCCCGATTGTGTGGAAAAATGGCTGCTGGATGACAGACTCAAAGCCACCAAACCAGGCCACATAGTTCTGTCCATTCCACTGCAGGCAGCAGGACTTCTCGTTCCGCCCCAGGCGGCCACGGTTGTAGGACTCCCGGGGGTCGAAGTCCTCAGCAATGACACCGATGCTGACCCAGCCATCGATGAGCTCCACCTCCCAGTAGTAGTTGCCCCGGTTCATGAGGTTCAAACCTAGCACTTGCTCACAGTTGATGAACCGAGTTGGGCTCTCCGGGTAGGGGATGGGGCACAGCACCCGCTTGGCCCCTTTGGTGCCAAACAGCTGGATGAACTTGTCAGCCGTGTCACTGTCCAGATCAATGATGAAGGCAACTGTGCAGGGCAAGAAGGAGACATGAGGATGAGGAGGGAAACAACTGGAAATCCCCCCAGCCCTCCCTGCTCTGATGCCCTGCTCCAGACTTCAGTGATTAGCACAATCCGTTCTGAATTCTACCATCACTCTGTCCCCTTGCTTTTAAATCCCTTGGCCAATTTCAGCCAATGATAAGGAGCTGAAAGAGTTGATACTTCCCATAAGCAGGATGAATACAGGTAACCTGGCGGAGGACAGAGTACAGGGGCTGCTTGATGAGCTCAGCCATGATACCAGACGTCAGAGGACCCACCTGACAGTGGTAGTAGGAACATGCCACATAAAAGCAGGTTTCAGGCAACCACAGACAACCACAGCAGGGAGGGACCCCAAGAATACAGGAGAACAGCCAGGCACATGATGGCTAAAGACCAACCGCTCTTCGCAGTCGGCTCTCGCTACCCTACAGCTCCCACAGGAGCAGAGGCGGCCCCCAGCATGTGGGGCCACAGGAGAACTGCCACTGGATCCCAAACAGAGGGGATGTCCAGTGGGAACAGCCCTGGACATGTATCGCTGCCGACTGCATTGCAGGTCTGAACCCATGGCACGTCCAAACCCTACAGCAGCAGCACAGCACACCCTGCTTGAGCCCAGCCTTTGCTGCCCTCCCCACAGGGTGCACCGGTGCTGCCAAGGCAGATCTTGTCCCCTGTGGACATCTTGGGAGGTGACCCCATAACTCCTGTAAGGCCGTGGGCGGTCGTGCGGGGTGCTGGACCCCAAGCCCAGCCCTGCACCCTCCAGCCTCAGCCCCTTCTGCCCCACTGTCTCTGCTCAGCCACTGAATTATCCCTCTGCTTGCTGCCGCTGAAGCTGACCCTTATCAGACCGCTGCTCTGCAGCAAACAAGGCAGATGCATGCACAAACTCTGATTTAATTTAACGGAGGATCCAACTTGTCAAAAGCTGTAAGGCAGCAGAAATGACACAGTACATCTGCAGCCCCCTGGCAGCTGGTCCGGCAGAACCACAGACAAGGGGAAAAAAAAAATCACCTAAACAAATTATGACTGTTGTCAGGAAAGCAAGGAGCCTTCCTTGTTAGCTGAGCAATATTTCCTCTGGTGGCGGCAGTGCTCCTGCCAGCTGTCTGCTGGGGACCAGTGCAGGCCAGGCATGTGGGAAGGAGCCCCGGCCTGCTGGGAATCAGGAAAGGGAAGATGGACCTTAGCAACAACTGTCAAAGCAAAAGTCCCTCACTTACATTTCAGGAAGTAATCACGGCTCTCCAGGCAGGCGGGATTGTTTGACTTGTCTGGAAATCGGGACTCGGCCGACGCTGCAGAGACAGGAATGAGGGGATTTGCCATCAACAAAGAAACTGATGCCACAAACAAGGGTGTTACTGGAGCATCACCCCCAGCCTGACACTCCAATGCTACCCTGCTGCTGTGGCCCCTGAGCCCCAACTGGCACCCCTGGCTCCCCCTGAGCATCCCTACCAGCTCGGACACGGGAAAGGACAGGCGCCACCTTTGCCACCCCAGGGAGGTGAGCAGGTGGGGCAAGGAACCTGCTACAATTCCCATGGGCATCTGAGAAAATGAGAGAGAGGAAAGAGCTCAGGCTAAATGAGAGAACATGGCAGAAAGCTGCCACATCAGCTTTCTAACCCTGGCAGGTTTGGGAGACCACAGCCTGCCCCCTGAAGATTGTCTGTCCTGGGAAGAAAGAGTTCCCTTTCACGAGAGGCCACTTTGGCCACCTGCCTCGTCCCACAGAGCCCTGCCTAACTCCCAGGCTGTTTGTTGCCTCTCCAGTCTCCGGTCTCCGTGGAAAAATTCATAAAACCTCAAAGACAAGCCGTAAGCCCAGACAGGGATTGTGCAACGTGCAGCACAACCACGCCGGGCGGCTTGCAGGGCTGGAGGGAGAGGGGCCAGCACCCGCAGGGGCCATCGAGCCTGCAGGCATCTCCCGCCTACGCAGGAGGACAAAGGGTGATGGAATGACCTCCAGGCAGAGGGGCTGGGTGAACACAAACCTTCCTCCATCTCCTGGTAACTCAGCCCATCAATTCCTTTCCCCTGCAAGTGGTCCCACTGGGTTTTGCAGGCAGCAGACAGCACATCCTTCACAGCGCACACGGCTTGGGTGCATTTGGTGAAGTTCAGCTCATTCTGGAAGCTCAGAGCTGGGGAGAGGTTTTCTTCCATGGCTACTTTTAAGGCCTGAAATTCCTGAGCCAAAAAGACAGAGTTTCAGGAGGTTTCAAACAAGCCGAAGTTGACTCTTGTTCCACAACCCCACCCTGCCCCGGAGGATTTGGGAACTGGCAGCTCACAGGACTTGGCCCAAGGACAGCCTTGCATAAGGGAGGAGAGCGCTTTCCCGGCCACGCGTTCCTGGCGCCTTCGCTCCCTTTCAAACCTGGACCCAGACCATGCCCACCTCACCTAGAGCAGCACCTCCTCCCAAAAAGGTCTCTTGCTGGGCTGCCAGGGAGGGCGGGTGGCAGTGGGGCACCCCGACCTCTCACTCTCTGCCCCCCACATCTAGGTACCCAGCTTGGGCAGCACATCAGCTTCTCCTGAGTCACAGCCAGGATGGAGAGGGGGGCGGATGGAGGAGAAAGTCTTGGCCACTCAGTCCCCCTGGGAGTAAGGAGGGGAGAGGACTGTGCCAACAGGAGTGAAACTCTTCAGGCCTCACATCCCCGGGCTCCTGGCACCCAGCTCCACATGAAATGGGCCAAAACCCCAAAATGCAATGTTGTCGGCTCCTTCTTGCCCCATCCCACCCAGGCACCTGGAGGAAGTATATGGTGTCGGTGCTGGGGACGTTCTCCAGGTTTTGCTTGCACTGGGCCAGCTTGGCTCGTCTCTCCTCCTTCCAGCGGAGATCGGCCTTGGCCTCCCCCAGCATGGAGCGCTCCCCGTCCTCGATGAAACTGGTCACCTCCTTCTGGAAGGTCGCCAGGACCTCAGAGGCTTCTGCAAAGAGCTTCTCAACTCTTTCCCTCTCCTTTGTGGCGGCACCCTGAGCGCAGGGAGAGAGAGGCCAGGGTCATCTCCTGCAGGTGTGGGAGAGCATCCTCGTCCCCCACCCAGCATCCAGTTCTCAACTCTGTGAAGTGACATGTTTGCACAAGGGCCAAAGGGGACCAAAACCCCTGTGAACATGGGGAAAAAAGTGCAAGAGCTAGCAGATACCCTGGCATGGTCCTTGCCCTGTTCCTCCTTCCAGGCTGCAGATGAAAGCAATGAGAGATGCCGTGAGGGTTAGCAGAGATGAGGAGCAAGAATCCTCATGGATCCTTGCCAGGCTCACCATCTCTTTACAGAGCACTTGCTCCCCTGTGACCACCACCTCCACACCCATGTGCCCCAAAAGCTCATGGCCCCTTCGCCTCCACTCCCCGGCCCAGCAGAACCATGCTAAGGGAACAAAGCCATCGCAGAGTCACCTTAATGAGCTCCACCATCTTCTTGGCCTGTGCAATGGTGACTGCCAGCTCCTCCAGCTCGTTCTCTGCATCGCTGAGGAATTTGGCTTGTTGGGCCTGCGGACACGAAGGACAAACACTGAGCTCTGCCCCCTGATCCCAGCAGCAGGGAGGCACGGGGGACCCAGCATCTCCCTGAGTTCAACCCACAGCCCCATCTCTGACCGTGACCTTGCTGTCAGGCTTTGGGTAGAGGGTGCAAGGGGAATCGCGACTTGTTTCCCTTTTTTCTCCCCTGCAACAACCAACCTGCAAACACCCCTTCTCACTCAGCTGGAAATCTAAAGGAGCAGCTGGGCTGCAAAGGGTCATGCCCAGCTCCACAATCCCCACCCTGGTCCGAGCAGAAACCAAACAAAATAGGAATTTGAAAGCAAAATCATCGGGCAGTGCTTGCAGCAAGCGCAGCTAAGCCGGGTGCTGTCAGTGTGTAACCCAAGGCTGCAAAAATCCACCTGGGACTGGTGCGGAAAGGCAGATCCGGAGCACTCAGAAATGCAGCGCTGAGTCCCCTGAAGGTTTCTGGTTAGGAGCAAAACAAACCAGCTCAGGAGCACAGGGTGCTGTGCGGCTGCAAAGGAAGCACTGTCCGAACGTGGCGTTTCCTGACGGGCTATTGTTGGCGCCAGCCATTGCCCATCATGAGGACAGATCCCTTGGGAGCCAGGAGGGCATTGCACTCTCCAGTTGGGGCAGCTCCCCCCTCAGTGCTCAGCCCTCAGTCCCAGCACCCTGTGGCGCTTGTGCTTGGTGAGGGGGAACACGTGCTTTCCCCACCCACCCTTCCCACCCCGCAGCACGAGGGCAGTGGCAGAGAGCAGTCACAGAGGCAGTGCAGGTGCTGTTAAGCAGCATGTGCTGAGGCTCAACAGCTTCTTCGGGCTGGGATCACACACGCTTTCTATTTTGAGGAACCTGATGACTAATAATGCCGGCAAAAGGGTTTTCCTGCTGTCCTAAGAGCCCACAAGGATGTGGGAGCTGGCTCGGGGCTGCTGCTGTGCTCCCTGCCAGCATGTCTGCAGCCCCCAGCCTCTCCCCTGGAAAAAGAAACACCCCCCCCCAAGATCTCCAAATGCCCTATGCCAATGTGGGGCTGCCACCATGCCGCAAGCCTCACAGGGTCCCGTCTGCCTACAGGCCTGCAGAGGCCTCCTGTATTTGAGGCAGCAATGCCCAGAAAGGCAGCACCACGTTGGGCTTGGAGCCCTGGCTCCCGGGGAGGCTCGTGGCTGCGAATCTGGGAGGTGACTCAGCCCCATCTGGGAATGGGAGTGACGGAAAAACCCCACTGCCAAAACACCAGGACACAAAGGGCTGAAAGAGCGGGAGCGGCGGCCGGGCAGGCTGCCAGTGCGCTGAGAAAAAGCGCCTTGACGAAGCTGTGGGAACAAGACGGAGAAGGCGGGTGCCCCATGACCGCGGGGGCGGCCACTGCGGGGTGTCCCAGCCGCCCTCGCCCCCAGCCCCGCACCCACGGGGACTGCGAGTTCGGCCCTGAAGTGGGACAAAACCCCATGGGCTGGCTGGCAGCGGGTCTGCCCTCAGGCCTGTCCCCACCCTGCAGGGTGCCCTGATGGCACAGCACCCTGTCCATATGCCCCCCATGCTGGCGTGGGGACCCCCGAGGGGAGAGGGCTACAGCACCCACCCCACAGAGGGCATCCCACCCGTGCTGCACCTGCACACCCCCCACATGGGGACCACGTGGGGATTATGTTCCGCGTGGGGACACGGGTGCAGCATGAACCCCTCCCAGGGGTGCCGCGCGTTCCCCACCCAGGATGGCCCAGAGGCCCTGCACCCCATCGGGACACCCCCATAGCAGGGTCTCACCAGCACATCTGGGGCAATCCCCTCGTGGGGACCCCCACGCACCCCACCCCCACCCCACGCACCTCCTTGTGCTCGCGCTCCCGCTCGAGGGGCACCACGTCGTGGGCGCGATGCTCCTGGGCACGGCAGCGGGCGCAGACGCAGGTTTGCTCGGTGCGACAGAAGCCGTCGAGGGGCTGGAGGTGGCGGGGGCAGAGACCCTCCTCCAGCCGCCGCAGCGGGGCTACCAGGCGGTGGGCGCGGAAGGCGGGGGCACGGCGGTGGGGCTCCAGGTGGGCTCCGCAGAAGGAGGCCAGGCACACCAGGCACGATCGCGCCGCCTCCACCCGCGACCCCGCCGGGCACACGTCGCACAGCACCGCCGCTCCTTCCTCCCGCGCCGCATCCTCCTCCTCGGCTCCCGGCGCCATCGGGGACGCGGCGGCTGGGGACGGGGGGGACGAACCGCCGGCGGC
>JAVJGI010000001.1:119185463-119198076 GCA_035590275.1 Ibycter americanus | reverse complement strand
CCGGAGCTGCCCGCTCCGCTCCCCGCAGCTGCCGGGGGTCTGTTGCCCCCCCAGTCCCCGGTCCCAAATCACCCGCCCCACGGACAGGGTCTCACCTCCGGGATCTGCTCCTCCCCTCGCCGGGCATCTGAACCCTGTCCCCGACATCAGCTGCCTTCTGGGAGATGAACTCCCCGCCTCGGGGGACCACCCTGCTGAGGATGTACTGTCTCCCTACCCAGGGTCTACTACCACCCAAAGGATCCATCCCACTGGGATCTGGACCCTCGCCGCGGTTCTGCTGCCCAGGGATAGCTGCCACATCCCGCCCCTCCCCTCCAAATCTCCTGTCCAGGGCAGCTGTTGCCATCCCATTCCAATCCCCCTCCTAGGGGTTTGCTGCCCCCCACAAGCATCCCCTGCTCCCCGGGAACTGCTGTCCTACAAGCTGTTGCAACCCCAGTGCCCCTCAGGAGCTACTCCCCACCCTGGGGCCCCATGGAGGGTCCTGAGCCCTCCCAGTACATAGGTGCAGGGGCTTTTCTGCCAGCCCTTGTGCCCACAGACCCATGGCAGCCATTCCCATGGCTGAAAAGGGCTGCAGCCCCTGTCCCCTCTTCCTCTGGGGCCCGGCAGGAGCTGGCAGGCACCAGGCAGGGATGGGGATGGGGAGATACCAAAGTGCTTCTGGTATGAGGATGTGGCTGGTAAACATGGGATCTCCGGACACCTCCTGTGCAGGGTACAGAGACAATTTTTTGGCTTGGATAAGCTCCACGGTCCATGCCAGCCCAAGGTCCCACCCAAGGACAGGGCTGGGAGGAGTGGGTAGGTGCAGAGTGAAGGAGGAAGCACAGCAAGGCAAATCGCATCCATCCTCGAAGAAGGGGATTGATCCTTTTAAGCCCTTTTTCCCCCCCCTAAGAAAACAAGTGGATGTGATTCATTCCCCACACGTTGCCCAGCACTTTTGAACCCAGCACCCAGTTTCACCCCGTTAGTCCTCACCAGCATCGCTGCGGGGGTGGAAGGAAATGTCAGACCTGTGCTCTCACCCTTGGAAAAGCTTCAATCAAAGCTTTGGATTTTCTTCTGTGCCCAATCAACCCTGGGGCAGAGCCATAGGAAACCAGGTTTCCTTATCACAGTGCTACTGTAAATAAAGCACCTTCTAGTTCTCACTACCTGGGGCTGGTCCCTGCTGCTGGTCCCATGAGGATGCAGAGGGGCAGGACAGGGCCCTGCAGGGATGGGTGCACAAGCAGGGGCACCCAGATCACCCCCCACCCCCAGTGCTGCTTGGTCCCATGACTCCCACCAGCACCAAGGTCAAGCCAGTACAAAAATAGAACTTTATTGGGGAAAGCAGCTTTGTACAAAGAGCAACTGCAGCATGGCACCCTAAAAAGTTGCTCTGCCATGTCCGAGAGTGGCAAGAGGTGACTGGGAAGGGGCTGGGGGAGAAGGACCTGCCTGCCTGCGGGGCTGGGGGAGCACAGGGCTCCCTCTGCATTGCTCCACAGCACCCTAAGGCTGCAGCACCCCCTCTGGGGTCCCTCTCACCCCAAATCTTCTCCAGGCTTGGGAAGTTTGCTAGGGATAGAAGAAAGAGGAAAAACCCAATTCTTTCACCCTCCCTATCCCACTCCCTCCCCCCCATCTGCAGGGACAGGCACCCACATGTGCCCCCACGCACAGCGATGGGGGGCTTCATCCCCACCACGAGGGCATGGTCCTTTAGCTCTGCATCCTCCCCCCTGCCCTGACTTGTGTAACCAGCATGATATTTGCATTTGCAGATCAGATAGGTTAATTTGCATGCCTCTTCTCATCAGCTTTTGTTACAACACTGCACTTCACTCCTGCCTCAGCACTGGGGTCCCATTTGCACCATGACAGCCCCCAGCTGCAGCTCGGCTACAGCACAGCCTGGGGCTTGCTGGCCTGGCTAACGGAGCAGCGTGGGCACCCTGGCTCAGTCCCTCCGGCACAGCGTCACTGCTCGCCCCTCGCACAGCCAAAAGACGGGATAGAGGAGCTCGGTGAAGACATTGTGGAAGGAGTGGATGAGCTGCGTCCTCTCCCCGAGGCCATAGAAGGAGAGGAGGCCCTTGCTGTAATCCAGGCTGACCCCCAGGTTCTTATACAGCTGCTCCCGGATTTTCTCTGCCCGGCCCTTGTGCCAGGCCAGGTAGCAATCCTCCAGCACCTGCAGCCCCCATGAGCCCCCATCCAGCCCAATGTTGAACTTGTGGCCCTGCTGCTGCTCCCAGGGGAGACCACGGTAGGTCACCCCCAGGATGACGGAATGGCTGGAGATCTGCACCTCCCAGTAGTGGTGGCCGTGGCCGTAGCCCTGCGTGCACAGCACCTGCCAGGGCTTGAAGCGGGGTCCCTGCTCCTGCTGCTCGCAGACGGCACTGGGGCCATGCTTGGCTTTCCGGTTACCTTTTGACAGCTCCAGGTACTTGTTGGCTGTCTTGGGATCAAAGGTCAGGTTGCAGTGATCTGGGAAGAGCAACGGCATGGATGGGGCTGAAATGCATCATCAGACCTTTTTGCCCTTGGTGTGAACCCCCCCAGTGGTGATGCGCTTTAAACTGCAAAGGGCTGGCTCCCAAAATAGAAGGGAACAAGGTGTAGCATGTTTGGAGGGAAGGGGGAGCAGGGTAAGATGTGATACCCACCCACCCACCTGCTGGAAGGAATGGAACCAGCCCAGAAAAGGCTGGTGAGGTACCAAGACGTGATGCTTCGTGCGGTCCTTGCACAGCCCTGCTCACAGCCAGCAAGCAGCAGTGGCTAAGTGGTCATTTTGGGAGAGATGTGCTTGGATCGAAAAATATGAGTGTGGCTGGGGAGAGGGGGAGAAAACCAGGTGTCTCCTCTGCACGGGCTGTGATAACTCTACCTGCCACAGGCACTTATCAGCCAGCAGCACCTCACCTTCCTCCTGCAATGACCCAGCTATGCTGGGCTCATGCCTGCTGCCCATAAATAACTTTTTTTTTTTCTTATTAATAACCCTGAAAACGTTTTGTGGGGCCTGAGGGAAGGAATCCTTGAAGGTCCCATAGGCATCAAGCCTAGCAAGAGTGACATGACCAACACGCTCTAAACATTATCCAGCCCTCTTCCCAACAAGGAGGAAATGGGAAAAGGGGTGTTGAGGAAATCCCTAAGGAATTGGAGTGGGATGGGCCCAAGGAGAGAAGGGGACTCGAAGAACTGTAGCTGGGAGCTCTAGAGCTATGTCCCTGTATAGACAGCAATGACTGCAGGCAGGCCTCTGCAGGCAGGGCTCTGGACTGGTGCTGTGCCGTGTGGGGCAGCCCATAACACATCCCTATGGGTGCTCGCTTCCCAGCTGCTGGCATTGCCTGCCTGCCTGCAGCAAAGCGCTGTGTCTAAATATGGGTTGTCAGGAACAGGCACATCGCTCCTGCCTGGGCGAGATTCCTGAAGCAGGTGAAAAGGAGAGGATGGAGATGGGGCAAGATCCAGGGCAGCAACTGACCTGGTCCCAGGCACTGGCAGCCCCAGTTTCCGTGGGAAACTGGCCCTAGTGCTGCTAATCCCCCTTAATGGGCCCTTTCCCAGACATGCAGTGTCCCCCAGCCCATCCACCCCAGCCCTGCACCACCCTTCTCTGCATTTAGGGAGAGGGATTGGGAAAGCCAGGGAAGGAGCCCCTGTCCCTGCAGCCACGACCACCCTCCTCCCAGGGAAGAGCCCAGCTTGGTGAAATCCCTGCCTGCTGGGAACCCCAGCAGGGTGCTGTCCCTCCAGACCCCCACATGCTCCTCACCCTTCAGAAGCTCAGTTCGGATCTGGCACTCTTGGACAGGAGTCACCACCTTCACCACTGGCCCCATGGGATGCGCTGGGCCTGTGGAGGATGGGAATAGGCATTTTGAGTGATGCCACCCAAAAACTTGATCCTTTCTAGCTTTGATGGGAGGAGGAGGAAATCCATCTTATCCAAGCCTGGGAGCATGCACCTGTCACGGTGGCTTGGCATTGCCAGTAAGGAGGGGTCACAGGGAAGCCACCCAGCTCATCCCAACCCATCAATATCCATCTACTGAACAGTAGATGCGTGTGCCCATCCCAACCCCACGTGCCTGGCAGCTGTGTCCCCAGCACGGTGACAGGGGCCAGGCTGTGGTTTGGGATGACTTGGAGCCCTTTGGGGTGGCCCTGTGAGCAGAAGGGTTACCTTGGCCAATGGGGTCAGGGGCTTTGGGGGCCACAGAGCAGGGCAGGTCCTCCAGCAGGAGCCTGGAGATGTCAGTGAGGATCTCAGCAATGGGCTTGACCACGTCAGCCACATCAAATTCCACAGGGAGCAGTGCCTCCGGGCTCTCCAGAGATGGGAGCAGGGGGAACTCCTGCAGACAGACAGACACCCATGCACAGGTCTGGAGAGGATCGGCAGGTCTGAATCCTACCTGCACATGCTGCATCTCCCCAGCGGGTGACAGGGGCATCCCCAAAACATCTGCCGTTAGGTGCGACGCACACAGGGTCAGGGGACAGTCGCAGGGAAAGGTGAGGCTGAGGGGAGCAGAGGGGCTGTGGCACTTTGTGTTTTGTGGACTTTGTGTTTTGCTGGCAGTGGAAGAGCCTTGCTGAGCGATTTTGGGGTGGGAGGTGCTCCCCATAGCCCTGCAGACACCACCACCCGCTCTAATCCAGCATTGCCCCCCCAACTTTTCAGGGACTCCCCCAAAAGCAGCCCTTCCCCAGAGCCCCATCACATTGCGGAGCCAGGCTGAGGATGTGTCCCACCTGGGAAAGGGGTCAATCACATCTTGGCCCTCACTGAAAGGGCACAGGGCCAGCAGTGCTCAGGAAGGCGGGGGGGACATGGAGCTGGGACAGTACCTGGAGAAAGGTCCTGTGGTCAGGGCAGGCCAGCAGGCACTGAGCCCTCTCCCTGTGCTGGCCAAGGACATCCAGGCGGTCCTTCAGGAGATTCCAGTCCTCCCCCACACGCCCCAGTGCCGCAACCTTCTCTTGCTCAATCTTGGCCACCGTCTGCCACTGAAAATCCTCCAGAGCTTTCCTCAGGAGAGCAAATTTGCTCAGAATCACCGATTTGAGCCCCTCGGAGGAGTCCTGGGTGGGGAAGAGCCGTGAAAGCCAGCGTGTTCCCACCGGTGTGCGCAGCACAGAGACGAGCGCAGAGTTACCTTGATGTTGCGCGTTTGTTCCTCCAGCTTCTGCATCACCTGTTCAATCCCCTGGGATTCCTCCTGGGCTTTCTCCAGGGACTCTCTCAAAAGGGCCTGCAAAGGGAGGTACCAACATCCCACAGTGCAGGACACTGCTGCCTGCCTGGCCCCTGGGAGCCCTCCCAGGGCCGCAGGACAAGGCTCGCAGGGAAGAAGGCAGCTTGGAAAGGGGAGAGGCTGCATCCAGGGTCACTGAGAAGTGAAACCCTGTGCTGTCTTTCACCCCTTTTTTAGCTGTTTCCTGTAGATGAAGGGGTCACAATCACACATGACACCGTTCATCTGGTGCTGCGGGATTTACCCAGCTCTCTGCGGCTCCTGACAGCCCCTGGTTTCTCAGGGAGCAGTCAGGTACTGGTGGCACTTCCCTGGCCAGAGCCCATGCCGGCCCCCTGTTCAGCTGAGGCCAGGCACAGCTCATCACACGGAGACACATCACGGCACAGGACAGTAGATGTGCATGTCACGCCACACCTGAACTGCTGCGACTCCCCCTGCTCAACGCCCCCCGTCACCCCAGTCCTGCCACCCGTTGTCCCCACCTGCTTTTTAGCGCGCTCCTCCTCGAAGAGCACCCGCCGGTGCTGCTGGCACTGCTGGACGGTGCAGACAGAGCAGATGCACCGCCGCTCATCCTCGCAGTACAGCTCCAGCGGGCGCCCATGCTGTGGGCACAGCTCACCGTGGGCCACCTCACACCTCTCCGTGCCTGAGACCTGCACCACGCCATCCCGCGCCAGCTCCACCACGCTGCACAGGGTGACATTCTTCTCCAGCGCTGGGCACTGCTCGAAGGCCCTGCGGCACTCCGGGCACGTGTAGCCCTTCTTGGCCCCGGTGGGTGCCTGCTCTTGCTTGCGCCAGTGGTCGCTGATGCAGCGCTTGCAGAAGTTGTGCCCGCAGGGCAAGGTCACAGGCACCCTGAAGAGCTCCAGGCAGATGGAGCACACCAGCTTCTCCTCCAGTTTCTGTGAGACAGGCGATGCCATCCTGCCCGTGCCAGGGAGCGGGGCGATGGGGGAAAGAAGCCAGTGTAAGAAGCTGGGGAAATAGAAACTCAGCTGGGCACAGGAGGAAGAAACAGTGACGCTGAGTCCAGAGGCGGGTCAGGGCTCTGAGCCAGGCATGCTCTTAAAGAGACACCCAGTGGGTGTCCCCTCGCCATGCTGGCTGTGCCACACACTGGGAAGGCGATGGGGAGGGTTGGAGCCGCTCCCCCCGGGGACAGGGAGGGCTGTGAAGCACTGCAGGAGGCCCTGGAGAGGATGAAACGCTGCAGCAACAGCACAGGCAGACACATGCAAGAGGCTGACAAAGTTCAGAGCAATGTACGTTTTTGTGAACATGTTTGCACAGCTACATATACGATGTATAATTTGATTTCACTCCTTTTTTGCCCTTTGAGGGAACTTCCTGGCACCCTCACCTGTGCTAGGGCTGGGTCCCCAGGCAGAGTGTGGCAGTCCTCCCTGGCAGAGAGACCCTAGTACAGCACTCCTGGCTTCTGCCAGCCTGGGAACCAGCAGAGAGGGGCACCCACAGCTGCCTGCAGCTGCATGTCACCTCCCTCTGCAGTGACAAGGGCTGTGACACATGCCAGCAGCCAGCCAGGGCCACATTCCACCCTTGCATCTTTCCATATTAAACTACAGCTCCTGCTGTCTGCTCATGCCCCTGTGCTCACCCACCACTCCTTTTCCTACTAGGTTCCTTGCAACACCCGTGCACATCAGTACTCCAAAACACAAGACAGATCCTGGGCAATCAATCCCTGCTCAGGTGGAGTCTTCTGCCCAGGGGCAATCATGGTGCCCGTGCACAGGGCAGCTTCACTTTGTCTTAATACAGTTCAGTTTCAGGATAAAAAGCTCCCAACTCTCCAGGCCAAACCTTATCTCCTTACCCTTGCAGACGTGCTATCGCTTGCGCACACGCTCCCAGGCAGCTGAACGCTGGCAGGATGGCCTGTTCACAACAGCTCTGCAGCCGCCCGACATGCGTGGTGCAGCTTTGCTTTCACCCACGCAGATGAGGGCAAGTGGGGAGGTCTGTGCTGCAGTTGGGGCACTCACCGGCGGGCTGCTGGGAGGTCGGAGCAGTTTCCATACCACAGGCAGGCTCAGAGTCACCCCCTAGCCCACCCCTGGACTCAGGTGACTCAGAATCTGTTACAACTCCCTGCATGTCCCAGCATAGCTTCAGCCCCCAAAACATTTCTTCGGGCTGAATCTGCAAATTCTGACCAAATATTCAAAGCTAAGAGAGGAGTGTAACACAACCCATGTGTCTGTCTGGCACAGCAGGACACCTGCACTCCCACGGTGGTCACCCCACCGGCTAATTCATCCCGGCTTAAACCAGACCCCAGAACCCTTCAGGGCAGGAGGAGAGCTCAGGGAACTCAGGTGTAGTTGGTAACGGCAGCGGGGGGCATTTCAGCACACTCTCAGTTGTTTGCTGGAGGCTCTTTATTTATTTCCTGAGGAAGGGGGAACCTCAGAAAATGTTACTGGGAACAGGCAGCTGCACAGCAAGAGCACGTTGGCATTTGGGGGTTTAAATGTGTGAAGAGGGGATGCGCAGAGCCCTGCCGAGCACAGCAGAAAGCAGAGTCTCTCCACAGCTTGGGTACAGGACTGACAGCAGCAGAGTGACAGGCCACCACCACGCATCTGCCCCAACCCCTGCAGATCTGCTTTTGCCACACCTATCCCCAGCGGGTACGTGCTGTCTGGGGAGTGAGGGGAAGGAGGCAGAGGTCCATGTGCTTGGACAGCTGTTCTGAGAAGCCAGCTCCACATATGCTGACCTTGTGCATGTTTACCACCCGTGTAGCTGCACTCTTCCTGCCCTACAACAAACAAGAGTGGAAAGTGACCCCAGCTAGGGGAAGGGCTGTCCTTCTCCCCTGCACCCTGCTGAGCTCCCCAGCTCTGTGCCAGCTGGCTGCGATACCAAGCTTTTCCCAATAAAGACAGCTCTGCCAGCATTGCTCAGACTGTGTTTAATCAGACCCATCTCTTTAAGAGGACTGCACAAATGAAAGCTGACACAATCCTGAACCATAGCACTCTAAGAACAGAAAATCCAGGCTGGCCTGGCTCTGTTCCATAAACAGGCAAAACGAGAACTGTGATCCTTGCAGGGAAACAAGGCAGGGCATCTCTGGGGAGACTCTACCCTGCTACCCTTACCAATCAGCTCTGCTACAGGATCAGTAGCAAGATTTCAGCCTGGCCATGGATTTGCTTCCATCTATGAATGTCCTCTTTAAGAATCCTTTTGACCACACAGCTGCCAGCATTGCTAACACCTGTTGCCCTCAGCGCTGCCAGCACAGGGGAACCAGGAGCCGAGGGGCTGAGACTTTGTCATCTCCCTCCAGAAGCGCAGATGGCTCCCAGCTGCACGGCTGTGTGAATGCAGGGGAGCCAGCAGCCCCATCTGCCTGGCCAGCATCCCGGCGTACACCAGAGCACCTCGAGAGCAAGCTGGGTCCTAGTAAATGCCGTAGGTGGGCTCCTCAGTGTCTCGGTATCTGTCCAGGTACCTCAGAGGCTGGTGGCGCGGGAACTTTAACTGTGGAGGATGGTAAACGGGCGGCCGCACAAATTCAAACACAGGCTCTCTCATATCTGTAAAGGGGCAATGCAGAATGTCAGCAAGACAGCTCAGATCCAAACCCCAGGCCCTCCCCTTCACCTGCAAGGGCCTCCCATGCACACACAGGATCAGGGCTGGTCAAGCACGTCCCAGTAAAGGTTCTTGTGCTGTTATTTTAAAATGCTCATTTGAAACAGCCTTTTAGAGGTTGTTTCCTCAGGCCGTTAGTTTGGTGGAAGATGGTTTATTAAGTACCCAGCCTGTGTGGTAACAGATGCCAGACCAGTGCCAGGACCAAGCAAGAGCCTACAGCCACAGCTCGCTCACCGACTCCGAATTGCCCGCAGGACCACATCCCAGCCCACAACAGGTCCCTTCCAGCATCCCTGCATGCTGCATTTCTTACTGAGCAGCTGATGGAAGATCCTAGTAACAGAGCTGTCCCACTGACACTGGAAAAATGCCAGCCCTGCTGGGGTCATCGCATCCTCGTGCTTTCTGTAGAAGTCAAACGTGCTAAAGGTTCGCATTTTGAGGCTGTGGCTGGAATTAAGACACAAGCACAAGAGCTGAGGTGAATCTCTTTTGTTGCAGCACTCTGGTAGGAAATTACTTTTCCACATCGCCCCAGAGACTATAAAACAGAGGTAGAAAATGAAGTCACCATAAGAAAATCTCCCAGCTTCTCCAGCAATGTGCGCATTTCTGCCCCAGGCAGGACAAACCACTTTCTTAACCGCCTGTTTTAAAGCCATAGGACTCTGAAGTGCTTGCAGGGCTGGGATTCTGGTTTCAGGTGAGACACAGACTCAAAGCAACCCCAAACAACTGTGCAGATTAAAAAGAGCTGCTCTCCTACAGCAGAAACAAGCACATGCCAAGCCAACCAAGTGTGAAACTGCCCAGTGAGAGCCTGAATTACCATGGCATCGGCCGAACATCCTCACTGAAATCTATGGGGCAGTCTTGCTTGAAGAGGAGGAAGATGAAGCGATGGTAGCCAGTTCCCATGGCAGGGAAGGGGGGCAAGTAATGGCAGATCTCCTTACCCGACTTGATGTCATTGCCTGGGATGTTCGTCCTGAACACAAATAAGTTTACTTTGCTATATATACATTCATTTCCCTCCATTAAAACCAGCAGAATCACCCAGGACCCAGCAAATCACTCTGTCCTATGTTTTGACATGACATGTCCTGCTTGACAAGTGAACAGATAGTAGAAAGACAAATCACACCCAGTGGTTTAAATGCCAAACAGCAGCAACACCTGGAGCTACTGCATCTCTAGCAGGACCCAGAACACAGGAATAAAGAAGCTAATGGCAGAAGCACCAGAGAAAGCCATGGAACTGCCTTAGCAAATGCTTATTCCCCAGCTCTGTTGGAGGAGTTTCTGCCTGCTCCACCTGGGCTTTCCCTGAGCTAAGCAGCACGCTGCTCTGATGTACTCACACCAGCCAGTGGAGGTACTCCGAGTCTGTGTCTCTTAAATGTCCATCTGCAAACGCATACAAGAGAAGAAGGTGATTTAGGGACACCCTGGTGTTTGCATCAACTCCAAAATGAGAACACCCAGGCCCGCTCTGAACTGAGGCGGCAGCTCAAGACCTCCCAGTATTCCTTTCCTAGCAGAAAAGTAACTAATTCTTATAGGATTGAGCTTAAAATGAGGAGCAGAGAACTCTCCAGATGTAATTCCAAGATTTAAAAGCCTTCTTGGTCAGCTGATTCACTCCACTGTGCCTTGGTTTCTCAGAGCGAACAGCATCAGCTAACCTACCTCCCAGTTAGTTTGGGGGTAAACAAAAGATGGGAGTCAAGGAATTTTTTCCTCTACACTGCGACACAGGTTCTGTTGTGTTGCTGTCCTATCTCTCAACTGCTAGAGATCTGGGAAGGCTACAACCTTTCCTGCATATATCATGTGCCCCTGCTTCACAGATACCACATCATCTCTGGCTGTGCATCCAAAAGAAACAGGAGCTAACCAAAAGCAGAGTGAAACAACCCAGTTTAAACATGCTTTTAACAAACTTGCTACTCACCTGGATTTGTGAGCAACAAAGTCCAGAGGGAGCCTTTATCTGCCTCGTATGACACTGCAGGGGGACTGGAAGCCTAAAAGAACAACAAGAAGAGAATGCAAATCACTCAGACAGGTTCCATTCAAGATTAATCAACTGGGATCAAGACCAGATCACAATTTCCAAGACAAGGAACACAAACTTGGCGTGGCCAGGATGCAACATAGATTGGGCACAGCCATGCCACCAAGTAATCCAGCCCCACCTGGAGAGCCCCCCCGAGCATTAATAAACATCAGCCTGCCGACAGACAATGATCCTGTTGCAAAGCTCTATCCTTATCATGTCCAAGAAACATATTTTCTTCATCACAAAGGAAATATCCTTGTCAGAGAAATCCCCCAGAACGACCAATGCCCGTTAGAAGCATCTGACAGAAACACACAGGCTTCCTGTGGGGTTGAGGTTGATCCCAGCTCCCCTCACACACCTCTGATGGAGTCACCATGTTCCCATAGTAGACTGGCACGAGGTACTCATCTTCTTGGCTGTACTCCACCCTCAAGGTAACCCAGGGGGTGAATGTGGCCCCCTTGAACAAGTCACGAAATATCCCGCAGTGCTCTGCCACACGCTGCTTGTGGAACGGGCCGCTGGTCTTCTCCCACTCAGCTCTAACTTCACCAAGAGGAATCAGCACTGCAAGGAGAGAGAAACACTGCAGGAGGCAGCTGGGCACCCAGAGCGGCTGGGGCAAGGAGAGCAGGTGGCGAGGCACAGACCAGTCCGGAGCCGCGCTGCTCTTTCCATCTCAGCATTCTGGCGGTTTTCCCTCAGGATCTTTTTTCTTTCCTTGATTTCCTTTGCTCCCAGCAGCTTACCACGTGGCAGGCTGATGTCAATCTTTGGCTCTTCTGAGCACAATAAAAAAAACACGCATGTGAAAAGTTTGAATACCCAAAATACCCAAACACAAAACCTTCGCAAAACGTTAAGAGAGTGTGTGAAAGAGATGCAAACTTCAAGACACCAGAGACTTGATTCTACCACCTTTACATCTCTGCGCTTCTGCTCCCTCCTTCCCCAACTCATCGCCCTGCCAGCCCCACAGGTTTGCCAGCTGGTGAGCAGGTCTGGTCTCTGCAGCTGCTCAGCAGAGCAGCCAAGCTACATTATTTGCTGCAGACCTAAAGCTCTGGGCCCCGGTCTGCCTTCTCTGATACTAGTGGGGTCCCAAGGAATCACTTTGTTACTCTGCTCCGCATCTTTTGGTGGGTCCTGGCCAGCCTCCCCCCTCCCAAAAAACCGCCACCCACTTCCCCTGAAGCCACTTGCAAACTTCCACATGGGAAAAGAGCCAGCCCTGTGCCAAAGCACCTCACCAGGTCTTCACAGGGCGGGTTTTGAAGCCAACCCTTGGCCCCAACAGCATCTTCCCTGCCCTCCAGCAGCAAAACCGCGCAGGGCAGCTCCTTCCAGGCCTACCTGCCGGGCGGCTGGTGTGCTGCCGGTACGTCTTCCACCAGCGGGGCTTCCTGCTCTCCTTCTCCGCCAGCTTGAAGTAGCGAGTGAAACTGCGGTATTTCGGCAGCGTTTCCAAGTTGCTGACATCAATATCCTCGTTGGGCATCGGCCCCAGCGGCGCCGCCCGCTTGCAGAGCGCAGCTGGAAGCGCAGAGAATTCCCGGTTTATATGAAGAACTAGAAACGAGGCCGAGAGAGGCAGGGGCGGGCGGAGCGCGGGCCCAGGCCGCTGCTCCCCCTGCCA
>JAVJGI010000001.1:119168073-119185357 GCA_035590275.1 Ibycter americanus | reverse complement strand
GCCCGCCACGGCCGCCGTAGAGCGCCGCGCTCAGCAAGGGCACCGCCATGATGCGCGCCGCCCTCGGGGAAGGCCCCGTTACCATAGCGACGGGGCTGCGCCGCGCGGGGCCCGGCCTGGCAGGCCCCCGCTGCCATGGCAACGGGGCTGTCCCGCGCAGGGCCTGACTAGAAGCGTCGCCCCATCCCCAGTGAGGGGTTCCTCCCTCGCCCTGGGCTACCCCTCCCCGTCTCGCCCTTGCTCCTCTGTCCCCAGGGCAGGTCCCGCTGTCACCCTGGCCCTGCTGTCACCCTGGGGCAGCAGGGAGGACAGGTGAAGCCCAGCACGACAGTCTGCTTTCTTCACAAAAAGGCCCAAAAAGGAAAAGCTGGAGTTGCCTGTGAGCTGTGGAACATCCTCTGGGTGCTGGGGAACCTCAGCACAACCCCAGGGCGGAGCTGTCACCGCTCTGCCTTGCCTGGCCTTGCAGCTTGGCCAAACCCCCGCAATCCCCTGACACCTTTGGTAGCCACAGCCCAGTGGCAGGCAGCTGCCTGTCCAAGAGCCAGCAGTGTGGCAACTGAACCCATCCCCACGATGGCCACTGCCTCCCAGCAGCTCCCGCCAGGTGGCCAGTGACACTCTCCCTGAGGGATGGAGGCCGGACAAACTGTGGCTTCACAGCCCACGAGGACGGATTTCACACTCTGAACACTCCGAGGCTGCTTTTAAAGAGGACAGTTCCTCAGCAGAGAGCTGGGATTTTTTATTGTTTGTTTTCCTCCACAGCAGCCTCCTGCGAGGATGGGCACAGCCATCCCTTGGGTAATGCATGGGGATGCCACCTCCTCAGTCTGACAGAGATGAAGTGTTGTAGGTTGCTTTCTTCAGGGTGTCCAGGAAGAACTGCTCCTTCTCTAAGAAATCATGGTCCTAAGAGAGGGATTGATGGGATGGATATCGGAGTGCCACAGAAACGGGGTCACGGGCCAGGGTGCTGCTCATGAGTGATGGGAGTATCCCAAACCCTCCTTCATGCAGTGAGCAGCGGGCAGGTACCCATCTGTGGTACCCCCTGGGGTGTATGGGCGCCCCCCAGAGCCCATAACTTCACACTCTGAGCGAGACCCACAGAGGAAGCCTCAAAGAGCATCCCAGCCTGGGGAAGGATCCAACAGGGAAGCAGGGGGCTGATGGGAGAGGATGGGGACATCACGAAGCCAGAGCCCAGCAGAGCTGGCTTCTGCCACCCAGGGATGGGGCAAGGAGTGGGGCAACACCATCGAGCCAAGGATGTTATCAATCAACCCGAAACAAGCTGTGAGGACGCACCCACCCTTGCTTCTGGTATCACTCCTCTAGGTGCCCATGGCTTCTGCAAGCCCACCGAGCCCAGCAGCTCAGTAATGACCTTAGAAAACACTCACCCTGTGGCTGTCAGGCTCAAACCAGACTTCACGCAGCCCTGCTCCCACCCAGCTGGTTTGAAGCCCTTTCCAGCCCTGGTCTCCAACCACCTCACCTGCCGGGCCCTGTGCTTCAGCAGCAGCAGTGTGGCGTAGAGCTCGGTGGGGCCAGCCATGGTGTCCCTGCTACCCCCCGGGCTATGCCGAGGGAGCACGCTGGTGGGAGGTGGAAAACCTGGAATAAGAGCCCAACTGTGTGGTGCTGCTGCCGTTAGAGGAACGGCAGACAAAGCCAACAGAGCGTCCCTTTTTTTTGCTGCCTGCATGTCCCTGCAGCAGGGTCCTCCCCAACCTCCCACTGCAAAGGGGCTTTAATCCACCTGCCTCTCCCTTCCCGTTCCCTCTACCCCCTCCTGGCACTGCCCTGGCTCAGAGATCTCTGCTGAGCTCCTTCAGAGGATGAGGAGGCCAACTCACATCTGAGGTTTATACACAGGGGAACGAGAAGAGCCCCCAGGGAACATCCCAAGCCTCCTGAGAAGTGGAATACAAGTGCAACTACCCCTCGGCATGTCCCTTCCCACCAGCAGCATGCAGGAAGCCTTACACTGTGTGCTGGAGAGGCCTTTCGTAGGGGCACTGAGGTCCTGGTTTGTGCTCAGCAGCATCACAGAGTTGTTGGGCAGTTCCTCACGTAGCTGTTCGAGCTGTCTCCTCTGGCGAGCCATGCTCAGCCGCTCCTGCCCCATCCCCAGGAAAAAGAGAGAAACTGCTGGCAAAGGTTCAGGCCCTTGGCACAGCGGCTCCAGGCCAAGAAGGAAAGGCAAGGGAATATTTGCCTGGTGAAGACGCTGTTCCTGCTGCTTCAGCTGCTCCAGGTGCTGCTCCATGACCTGCAGCCTGCTCTGGTGCTCGGACTCTATCCTGCATGCCTCCTGCAGGGCTCGCTCCCCTTCCTCGTACTTCTGGGATGAGAGCTGCAAGGCAGAGCAGCTGGGGAGGCTGGGGACAGGGATCCTCACTGCCCTGGGGCAGGGCTCCTGTGTGCATCCCCTATTCCCCCTCCCGGGACAGCATTAGGATTCACCACTCAGGGAGGGATGCGAAACCCCAGCTTTGCTGCTGGCCCCTGTACAGCCGTGAATTGCAGCGCAGATGCTCCACTTACCTTGGTTGTGCTTTTAATCTCCTCCTCCCGCTGCTGGATGCGCAGCGTGGCCCTGTTCACCTTCTCCTTCTCCAGCCTCAGCTCCTGCCAGGACTCGTCCAGCAGCTCCCTGTCCCTTGCCAGCTGCTCCTCCTTGGTTTTCAGCTCATGGCTCCGGATCTTCAGCTCTGCCTGCTCCTAGGATGGGCACCGGGGAAATCAATGCATTACCTGCCCTATCCTGGACACTATCTCATGTCCTCCCAAGTGATGGGAGAGATCTGCCCATTTTCCTTCTCATGTTTGCCAGTTTGGGGTGCAGAGCAACACCACCAGGTACTCAAGCAGTGCTCTCCTCCACCCACCCTCGAGGACCAGGGCTGGCAGAGCTGGGATTGTACAGGTGCACAGACACACACACTCCTTCCCCAGAAAGGACGGAGCCCCTCACCATGCTGCACACCCTAAAAACACGCTCAAGGCTTGGCAGTTTGTCAGCAGTGGAAATACCCAGCCTGAATGGTTATTTTCCACCCCGGTAGCCCTTAGAAATGCAGCTCTGCCACACTGTCTGTGCCACATATCCCCTCTGGACAGCCCCAGCGGGGAGAAGAACTGGCTCTAAACATGTGCCCATGGCATGGGGAGGTTTTGCTTAACCCACCATGGGGGTTTCCTCTCGCCAGGCTTACAACAGAGGTGGCTGTGCCTGGTCTGGCTGCCCAAACTCCTCACAGGCAAAGGGGAGAGACAGAGGTGACTGATGCTTCAGACAACATCTAAAACAGGCTGGTGGAGGCTGCTCCTGGAACAGCCTGATTCTCACCACCGCAGTGACGTCTCTGTTTCAAACACCTGAAGGCAGCGCTGAACATCTCCCCTGTGGGCAGGACCCATCCGTGAGCTGCCAGGTGGTGCTGGAGGCCATGGGAAGGGGCTCTACTGTGGTACCTTGGCCAGGCTCATGATGGTGCCCTCTCTCTGTGAGTCCATCTGCAGGGCTCGGTCCATGTTGCGCTCCATCTGCTCCTTGCTCAGCTGCTGCTGGGTGTGAAATTCAGCCCACTCAGCCGCCAGCTTCCGTCGCTCCTCCGAGCACTTCTGCATCACGGACTTCTGCTCTTCCAGCAAAGCGCTCTGGGGAGCATTGCCAGAGAGGGAGAGAAGAAGCACTAAGTCCCATTTGACACAGGATTTTTCTCCTTTAACCCATCTCTGCCACGCAACATCTAGGGGCTGGTTCAAGCCCACAGTGCCTGGCATGAACCCTGCACGCAGAGCTCTGGTCCCGTGCTCCTTGAGAACCAGCACGTGTCATGCACGCACACAGCAGCCTCCTGCATCGGTGAGCCACAGGGCTGATCTGATTGCGATTCACCGTGTGTGAGACAGAGGAGGCAGAGAGCTGCAGAAGGATGCTGCAGCCCACCACCCAGCTCTTTCCTCCACTATACACTGTAGTGCAGCCCTGGTCCGATCAGAGGACACATGAAGAGCACCTGGAGGTATCTGCCCCACCTCACCTTTGCCCTCTCCAGCTCTGCTCGCTCCATGGACAGCTGCTGGGTCATGACTCGCCGCTGCTCCTCCAGCGAGTGCTGCAGTGATTCCACTTTGGATTGCTCTGCCGTTGCTCTCCATCGCTCCTGCGTTCGGACACAGAGGTGACAGATGCTATTCACACCCTCCAGGCCAGGGACTTCCAGTTGGTGGGACATATACCCCATACCCAGACAGGAGGGCCAAACCAGGCAGAGGACACAGTGTGGGCTCACCTGCTCCAGCAGCCGAGTCTGTTCGCTCAGCCTGGCCTCCATTTTAGCGATCACCTCCTGGAGTCGGCTCCGCTCCTCCTCCATGTCCCTCTGCTGCTGCGACAGCCTGTCCTGGAGCACTTGGGGAGAGGCATGAGCAGCAATGAGGCGGGAAGCCCCCCTCTATCCACACCATGTTCACAGAAAAACTGCATGTGTTTGTGCTCATCACCTTTGGCACATCCCCAGGACACTGCTTTGTAAAGGGGAGACCCTGAGATGTCCAGTGACTGAGGCAGGCAAGGCTTTGCCAGCCTCAGCTCCCAGCCTCTGGCTGACTCAGAACAACTTCTCCCTGTTTTCTGGGTATCCCCAGCTCCGGTGGGGACCCCGCAGCCTTTTTGGCACAGAGGAATGGCAGACGTACCCTTGAGCTGCTCGTCCCGCTGCCGCGCCCCCATGGCCAGTTCCTGGGAGGTGGTGTGGTGTGTGGCCTCCACCTTGTGCGAGAGGTCATGCAGGTTGCTGGAGAACTTCTCCATCTGCTCGATGACACCATTCAGAGACCTGCGGAGAGAAGCGAGGGGAGGGCCACCCCTTTGGACACACTTCATCTCACCGCAATGGAGAGGGGGATGTTTGGTGGCCCAAAGGCCGGGTAGCCCTGCCCTGAACCTCTCTGGGTCATAGCAGAGCAGTAGGAAGATGCAGCTCCTGCACAGGGGAGCACTGACGGATATTAAACAGCTCAGCATCCCTGCACGCAGTGGGTGGGAGAGGGGATGGCCCCTGTTGCCATGGTCCAAGCCTGGTTCCCTGTAGGACAGGGAATGCAGTGGCCAGGGACCAATGTGGGGATATGACCGTCGGTACCTGGTGTACGATGTGGCGCTGGTCACTGCATCGATCTCCTGGTCTTTCAGCCGCTTCAGCCGCTGGAGCTGCTCTTCATGGTCTTTGCGCATCTCCTGGACAGACACCCTGCAGGACATGGGGAAGGAGCCTGCCACGGGCTGGTACAAACCAGTGCTCCCCGTGACAGGCACTGTGGAAGAGGCTTGGTTGTGGGGCTGAGAACCAGGTGCCAGGAGCTGAGCTGGCATAAGGGTCTGTCATGGGGCACTCCACCAACAGGCATCCACATTTGGGATGGGCCACATGTTGGGGTTATGGGCTCCTCTACCAAAAACTGTTTTCTCATTGACCCAAACTACATGAACATCAGTGACTCACTGACCTGAATAAAAGGGATTTGGGGGAAGGTAAAACATTGTGTTCAGCATCTTTCAAAATACAATGCATTCACTCTGAAGCAATGTCTCCAGCCAGATCTCCCTGTGTCCACCTACAAAGCAAATCCCCATTCCAAAAGCCACCAAGCTGCCCTCAACCCAGTGCTTCTGGAGTCTGGTTTCTCCTTTCACCATGTCCCCAAACCATTCCCTGGTTCCTTCGCTGAGACCAGGGGTACTAGCCACACGTGTGTGCCGCTCGTGCCACTCTCACCTCTGCAGCTCTCGCAGTCGCTCCATCTCCAGCGTGCTCTGCTGCTCCAGCATGGCCAGGCGCTGCTGGTGCTGTGCCAGTAGCTCTGCCCGTGCCCGCTCCGCATCCTGGCTCTGCAGCAGGAGCTGAGCCGCCAGCTGCTCCTTCTCCAGCCGCAGCCTCTCCTCCCGCTGCCCGTACGTGTCCTCCACCACCTTCACCCGGTTCCTGCCCCGAGAGGTCACAGCTGGGAAAAAGTGTTGCTTTCACAGCAATACCCAGCACTCCCCACCCAAAGTGCACACAGGGATTTAGGAGCAGATCAGTGCTGCTGTGTGCACGGTGAAACGTGCAGTCTGAGCTCTGAACCCTCCTGCTGCTGCCCAGTGTGGTGCCTGGTTGGGGACATGCTGGCAATGGGACCAGCCCCTCCTCCTTGTCACCCAGGGGACAGTGTTGGTGAGAGTGGACTCCCAAGCTGGCTCACCTGTGGGGCTGCTCTCTGCCCCCACCACGTCCATATCAACATGGCTCTGTGCCCGCCCGCCCCAGGGATGCATTTGGGAAGCATCCCAGCATTCCCACCCCAGGACAGACAGGGCCATAGGCAAGGACCTGACAGAGGAGGAGAGCACAGGTGAGAGGCTGGTACCTGTGGGTGCTCTCCAGGAGATTCAGTTCCTCCTGGTGCCGCTGCTGGAGACTTTCCAGCAACAGTTTGTGCTGTGTCCGCTCCAGCTCCAGCATTCGGACCTGCCGGGCACCCGGGGAGAAGGTCCTTGTGCTGCCCTGGGGACAGAACTCCCACAGCAGCACTTGGTGGCCATAGGCATCTCTGGACAGGGAGGTTTCTCCTCTCTCCCCTGTCACCCTGATGCTGTTTGGACAGGACACAGCCCCTTCTCCTCCCTCTGGGTCACCCGTGGTCCTCTATTCAGCAGGCAATGGGGCTCACCTGGCTCTCCAGCTCTGCCGCACGGGCCTGGGCACTCAGCAGTGCTGCCTGACAGCCTGATGCATCCTCATGGAGCTGGGCTGTGGGAGTCTCCAGCCTCCTCTCATGCAGCAAGCCCAGGGCTGAGGACTCTGCCTATGGGGATGGAGAGAGAAGATCAAGGCCCTTCAGGATCAGTGGCTTTGTGGTGCAGCCACCAGCCCCCAAAGGAAGGCACCTGCCTCACCTGCAGTGGTGGGGCAGCCTGGAGATGTGCCCTGGGTGCAGTAACCTGTGGAGACACAGGGATGCTCTCAGGGAGGTAAAGCCCTGGGGAGAACATCTCCTCCTAGCCTGGAAATGATGATCCATCTCCAGCCTACTGCAGTCCCTCCCCTACCCCTTCCCAGCCCAATCCCACCGCTGGCGTGGGTCCCTTCTCCCCAGGTGACACTCAGCAGCCCCCACCCCAGACACAAGCATGCTGGGCTCTTCCTTCTCTGGGGACAGACTCAAGGATAAGACCATGAGCTCTCTGGGAGACAGCGTGTGTTCCACCACCAGGGCAGGGCCAGGAGGCCCAGCTGGATGAGAAGCAGAGGCTTCACAGACCAAGCAAGAGCTGCCTTCTCTGTCAAAGGCTCCAATTCCCCTTCACTCGCCTAGAAACAATCTCAGAGCACCTTCACCACTACACTGGGGAAAACCAACTGAAGAAAAAGTCCTTTATCACCTGGAGCCTCTGTTATCTAGTTAATATAATATATATATGCCTGGGGAACTATGTAAATGCTGCTTAGGCAATGCAGGGTTGTAAACACACATGATTTACAAAGCATCCATAGCACCCGCGCTTTGGCCTCATAAATGCAAATTGTGGCATCTCGGGGCTCTCCAAACTCTTTGCCTCCATGAACATGGGCTCCCAGAGATGCAACATGGGGCACATCCTTTCTCCGACCGAGGGAGCACAGGCAGAGCCGGATGGCAGCGAGTCAGCTCAGGATCACCGCCCTGATCCCGCACCGCAGGGTATGGACCCAGCACACCTACCTGAGTGACTGGGGCAGGGCCTGGCGCCTCCTGCTCTCCTGGGAATGAGCCTGCAGGGACTGAAAATTGGACAAGTCCGTGATTCAGACATGGCAATGGGAACCAACCCCTCCCAGAAGGATGGGGGCCTGGGTCTCCTGGGCACAGC
Organism: Ibycter americanus; assembly: GCA_035590275.1. NCBI lineage: Eukaryota > Metazoa > Chordata > Aves > Falconiformes > Falconidae > Ibycter > Ibycter americanus. The sequence goes on along the minus strand of JAVJGI010000001.1, from coordinate 119,177,451 downwards.
AATGAGGGTCCTGCTCCACTCTGGTAGCTGGCAATGGGGGCAGAGGGACAGACAGGCTTGTCTGTGTCTGCACCCCCACTTCACACACAATGGTGGGACTCTGCTCCGCAGAGTAAATCCAGGGGCAAAGCACAGCTCCTCCTCCATCTCCATCACCTAGGGAGGAGACTGGGTCCCCTAAGCCACTTTCAGTGGCCTCTGAACTGGCGCACAGCCGCAGTCCAGAGCAGAAGGGGGTCTTCCAGCACACAGCACTAGTGGGACAAGTGTGGGGGCAGCAAGGGGGAGACAGATGGGACAGTGTGAACTTATGCCCACCCATTGCTCAGGCAAAGTGAGTCCCTTGCAGCCCTCTGAAACCCCAAAGGCAGCACTGCAGAGCTCAGTGTGCCCCAGCAAGATGTCCCCACCATGCCACGAAATGGGGATGGTGGGATGCTGCAGCTCAGCAGCCTGCTCTGACAACGGCTGGTCAAAGCCTGGGCAGCATTCACATGGCGAAGGGCAATGCTGAGGCTCCTGCCTTTTTTTTTGTGTTTGTTTTGGTTTTTTCAGGGCAGGGGGACCCTTCTCTGCATACCAAATTGTACAAAACTCTGCTGCCCAAACCGTACACCCACAGGAAACGCACCCAAGGCACTGGCATCTCTGGAGGGATGCCCCTTGGCAGGCTCCGACGGGTGAGCTGAGGCTTGTTTCGCGGTGCTGAGCCAGGGGACCAGCTGCCTGCATGGGCACAGAGACACAAGTGATGCACAGCAGTGTCACAGCTCAGGGAGAAGCACGCAGACATTATCCCGCTTGGCATTTCTTTAAGTTTAAAGCTTGGCTGTCGCACTGTGAGCAAATAGGCAAGAGCCCAATGACCCTTCAGCGCTGCCTTCCTTCCCAGTTACAGAGGTCCCAGACCAAAGTGGTCACGGCTGGCTACCAGCCCTCCCTGCTCCCCCACCTGCACATGCAGCTGCTTTCTGCAGGAATTCTCCCTTGTGGAGGATGTCTGAAAGGTGAAGGAGGTCTCACCTGGAGCCATCTGTGCTCGCTGCCTTGTCCTGCAGGGCAGCTGCCTGCTGCGGTGCTCCTGTGGAGCTGGCTGGCTGGCTGCAAGCAAAAAGCATCCCATGTGGGAGAGCCGAGGAGGCAAGGAAAGACAAGATCCTTTCCCTCAACACCAGTTCCTGCCTTGCAGGTGAAAACTTATCCCACTCAGCTGCAGCAGGATTCAACCTGTTGGCTTCAGAGGGAGCAAAGACACCTCAAAACCTCCATCCCTGGCATTCCTCCTTGCTGCATCCACCCCCTTCCCCTGGGCAGCGGCAGCAGCCCCAGATACCACACCCCTGCCCACAACACACGGCTGCTTCTCTGCAATTCACTTCTGATCCTGTTCCAATGGCACAAGTTTGAACCTGTCCGTGTAAACTCAACTGGAGGAGGTGGTTTTCCTGGAACTAGGAGGAACGAAGGGGAAAGAAGGCAGGAATGAGGAGCACGCGCAGAGCTCATGGGGGTGTGCTGATCCAGGACAATCCCATGGGACCCGAGGCAGTGTGCAATCTCGGCCACAACTGGAAGGGGAGCCCAGAGGTGTGATGGGACTGCAGGCTGCATCAGTGGGAGAAACCTCTGCATTATTAACCCAACCTGAGACAAGCAAGTGCTTAAAATTGATTTCTTAAATCTGAGCAGAGGATTTCTGAGGCGTCCTGCTGGAGCAGCTGTATGTGGAGCAGACAGGAGCGCTGCGGCCACCAACTGTGCTTTTACCTGATGGGCGAGTGGGGACCCAGCCCTCCTCCTGGGGACTCCAAGGCACTTTGCTCCTGAGCCTTCGCCTGTGCTTGGGCTTTCTTGCGAGACAAGGCAGCGCTCAGCCAGTTCTCTTCCTCCAGCGGGTCAGGTTTAGCCAGCGCCTCCTCTGCAGCCGGGAGCTGGCTGGCGGGGCCGGGCTGCTGGGCTGTGGCAGGGCTGGGGTAGCCCACTGCGGGACTGGCCTTTGCTGGAGACGTTGGCTCCGAATCCATAAAATCCTCATCTTTCAAGCCCAACCAGTCACCTCCAGTCCTGCTACTCCGCACAGGATTCCGGCTGGCCAAAGGAGGAGGTTTGGAGCGGGGTTCTGGTTTTGGTTCGCTGCTGTTCTCGGCTGAAAACCTGCTGCAAGGAGAAGCAGTCACATACGTGCCTGTGAGGGGACCCCGGAGACCCTGCCCGGGGACCCTGCCTGCTGTGCCGCGGGGGCAGCATGGCTGGTGGCAGGAGCTCCACACGCAGAGCACCGTACCTCACAGGCTGCCTCCTCGCCGGCTGGCCCTCAGGCGCCGAGGCCACCGTCGGCTGGTACGCTCCAAAGACAAAATCCTCCTTGTCCCAACCCTCTTCCTTCTCTGTTCAGACAAGCAGCCTTGAGTCAGCACCTAGAGAAGCGGCTGTTTGCAAAGACACCAGCCCTCCTCCTCCTCCTCCCCTGCAATTCCCACTGCGATTGCTGCCTCTGGGAAGACACAGCTGGAAACATCTTCCCTGGAAACCTGCGAGCAATGTGTCTCCTCAGCGTGGCTGGAAAAAGCTTCCTTGCTGAGAATCAGTCCGTGTCCAAAGGCAACTGAGTTACAGCTACTGTGCAAATGCCCCCAGGCTGCCTCGAAGGCAGGGTACAACACTTTTGCATCAGCCACCTTTGCCCCAGCACTGACTGAGAGCCCGTTAGCCACCCTGCTGACCACTACAGAAAGGGTATTTCCCCTGCAAGGGCATTAGAAATCAATCTCGCTCTCCCAAGCCAACACCGTCACTTCTGCAGACCTTCCCAGCATCCCTGGCCATGCTCACCTGGCTGCTTTTGGTACTTCTTATCCAGTCTGAACTCTCTGCGCTCTCCTGTGCCTGGCTGTTCCAGGATTTTGGCCACAGAATTTCGTCCCAGCAACTCATCCAGCTTGCAGCGGGCTGGCCGGAGCTCCTCTCTGTTGGTGACACAGTGGCAGATGGGTTTCTCTGAGAAGCAGGGCTGTTTCTTGTCACACAGCCTTGCCAGGCTGCTCTGGCTCTTCTCTGTGAAATGAGGCTGCTCTTGCCCCTTTCTGGGACCCACAGACAGAAGCTCCGGCATCCCCCACCCAGCATGCTGGCACCATCGCAACACACAAGCCATCCCCTGCTTTACTCTCACTGCCTCTTCATTGCCCTTACTCTTCTGCCTTCTTTCCCTGCTTCTCAGCTCCTTTTGGGCCACTGCCGAATCCCAGCGCATCCATCAGGTTGTCACCATCATCTTCAAAAGTGAGCTCATCCCTCCTCTGGACTGGGGCCACGGTGTGCAGGGGCGTCCGGGGTGGAGGTGGCTCTGTGGACAGGATCACACGTGGTAGGAGGTTTGATCAGGGCTTTTTTTTTTTTTTTAACAAGAGATCAAAGCAGCCCTGCCTGCTCTTATCTCTCAGGACCATTTAACAAGTAATTTTTAAATAACTCTTCAGTGACCAGATCTCACAGCAAGTAACACAGTGGCAATGCACTACTGCCTGGTCTGCAGCCATGCATCCACTGATGGGACATTGCTGGGTGTCACTAACACTGGGATTTCCAGCTCTGGCTAATGCCAGGAGCTTTTTTAGCTTTAAAAGTTTCCAGTCAGGTAATTCCTGCCCTCCTTTGCCCAAAGTCCCTGCTCTACCAACGCACCTTAGTCCTTGCCCTAACCTGCTGCTACTTGCATCCAGAGTGGATTTATCAGGGTGAAAGGTGATTTTAGGGGACCACCAGACCCATTAGCATCCCTGCTGCAGGAACAAGGGGGATGAGTGCCTGTAACACAACCACAGTGCAGCTGGATCCCACCCAGAGATGCCCCAGTTGTGGTGTGGCATGGACCGGTGCTGCTCTCAGCCACCCAAATCCTGACCCAGAAAATTTGTTCTCATTTGGCAATGTGTGCAGAACAGGCTGGATGAGCTCAAAGGTAAGATCTGAGCCTCTGTTCCTGGAAAGGAAAGGTCAGCTCCGTAACCTGTGGCACACTGGAAGTATCAAGCACTCAGTGAGCTGTGTCACAACTAACCCTGTTACCAAGCTGCTCTATAAATGACAATACTGATTAATAAGAGGTGGGTCTAGGTGGCTTTCAATTTAATCATTTTGGACGTCACACAAACTAATCCAGGCTGCTGATTTATTTAGTACAAAGAGAATGCACTGAGCATCCCCGCTTACCTTTCTCTTTGCTCTGTTCTGGTTTTTTCTCAGAGCTGCTTTTAGCGCCTGTTGGAGCTGGTTTCTTGGGAGCATCCTGCTCCTCATCCGCTAAAAGTCCTGCCAAAGGATCATCTAGATTTGGGAATTACCCAGTAGGTGCAGGAAAAGAGAATAATAAAACAAACAAACCAATCCAACGTTATTTAGAAGAAGAGTTCTGCACTAAGCCAACCACCATTCCCCGCAATGCGCACATGGGGACAGCAGACCCTATCTGCCCAAAGCCGTGAGCGCAGGTCCTGCAGGGACCTGCGATACCCTTGAGTTGCCCTGAACTTCAAACACTCAAAGACTTAGATTTCTGTTCAGTTTTTCCACGTTTTCTTCCTCCCAGAAGAAAAGAACTCAAAAATTTGGGTGCTTTAATGCTTGAACACTGTTTAGGCAAAGAAAACGGGGAGAAAGCCCACCTAAATCACCTGAAGCCCGTTAGTGATTTTAACAGACACTGATCTTTGTTAAAGCGCAGGCTTTGAGAACCAGATTTCAGTTGTGCCAGGAAACCACTCCCCCTGTTCAGACGCTGGGCAGAATCCCCCCTGACACAAGGGCTCCCAAGTGTTACAGTCATTAAAAACCAAAGCACATATAAAAATGCAAATGCCCCCAGGAATCACCCCCAGCCCCATCCTGGGAAGGAACTCAAACGCAGAGCTGTAAATTTTTTTCCTTTGGTCACCTTTGAAGGATTACATTTGCACTGGCATCACAGGGGTGAAGGACTCCGTATCTCATTAATCAGTCAAGCCTCCAGTATACAGACCGGCAAGCTACGGGCAAAAAGCATGGGCAGAGTCCCCAGCCGCCCCCACGCAGCCCCATGCTGAAGCGAAGTGAGATCCCACCTTCAAAGTTAAGTTTCTTGTACTGTTGGGAAGCAGTGGGGGATGAGAGCGCCTTCTTTTCCATCGCAGGCACTGGCTCTCCTGGAAGGAGAGGCCACGGCTCTCAGAGACAAGGCACTGCAGAGATGCCCTGTCCCACCCTGGCTGAAGGTCGCTTTTTGGGTGGCAGCCCCCTAAAAGCACGTGCTGTGACAGACAGTCCCCCCGCAGCCCTGCCAGGCGCACGGCTCTCTGGAGGGGTCTCCTTGCAAGCAGGGAAGGAGAAAAGGGGCCTGGGGAAGATCAGGGCACTTTAGGGACTGGCATATCTGAAATGCAGCTCCTCTGGCTCTCCTTCCCCCCAGAGCAGGCAGATCCCCACTAGAAACACTTTGCACCGCCCCAGGGAACAGCCAAGTGGTGTTTGGTGGGAGGCGGCAGCGGCTGCTGCTGAGAGCGATGTCCAGGGATCTCCTAAGGGACAACACATGGCCAGAATAACACTCTCGCAAAAAGTGACCAGGAAAAGGATTTTAGGGAACAAATCCACTTTTTGCTCCCTATCCCAGATAGGGATAGGAAAATATCCCCGCTCATTTACAATCAGGCTGTGAAAAGAATAGCAGAATCTCCTTTTTACCTTCCTCAGGAGCTACCAGCTTCCCTGCGTTTTTTACTCCTCCTCCCATGGAGTCACATTTCCCAGGACCTTTCACAGTTGTCTTCCCTGGCCCAGAACTGGGTTTCGATATTCCCAGGAGATCAGCTTCCATGTCATCCATATCCTGGAAAGCAAGAGGACGAGGACGGGAGCAGGGTGAGTGCTGCTCATGCCTCAGTGCCACTTCTCCCTTCGGAGGCTGGTGCCGGAGGCCACGGCAGCGCACTGGGGCGGAGAGGAGGGGATTTATGCACTTGCCTTCAGGGTCTGCAGCAGAGCTTGCGGGTCTGTGTCGGAGGCACTGGACCCCTGCATGCCAGGGAGGGAAGACATCAGAGGTGAGCACATTTTGGAAACTCTTCACCCCTTACTCCATCCCCTGGTTTTCCTCATTTTATGAGATGGAAGAATACACGCTAAACTCCTCCTGGTGACCTCCTCTCTGGAAACCCCCTGTGCCCTGATTCCTTGGCTGAGATCCTGCTGCCTCTGGGAGAAGCATCAGGAAAACCCAAGGCCATTGCTCTGGGTGAAGGTCCTTCCTACAACGCTTTACCCAAAGTGCACCCAGGAAGGCTGGGCTGCAGCAGCACGTGCCCCCTGGCTTTACTCCATCTCATCCAGGGCACTGGGAAGCCCTCCTTCCACCACGCACCCCCTCCCTGTCCTGTCTTCCCCACCCCACCGGGATGCCGGAGAGGGGTTACCTCTTCAGCCAGACTTCGCAGCTCATCGCTGATATCCCACTGCTGACCTGGCTGGGGTGATACCGCTGCAATCTTGGCCCCGCTCAGCCCCAGCCCTCAGGACACCCAGGCTCTCTCCTGAAATTTGGGCTCACCTCTGCAGATTTTATGTCCTTCGCGGGGAGTCTGTCGAAGAAATCATCCTCTAGAAAGGACCTACGGCACAAGCCCGGGGGTTAGCAGCACCACACGTGAGCTCGGCCAGTGTACCCTGGGGCCAGCCAAGCCAGGTCGCGGGAGGTAGAGGAGACCACATGGGCATGCCACAGCAGCCGCATCATTAACGCAGAAAATGAGGCTAAAATAGCACTGGGATAAAAGACAGCAGTGCCGGGACTGCTATATTTAAGCAACTCTTACAAAGGAGATTTACAGAAGATGTACAAGGCTGGGGGGCACCCAACTCTTGGTGGAAAGCTTCGGGCTCTGGGCTCCCAGTTCCCAAAGGCATCGCAGAAGATAACTCGCCTTCCCAGGCAATCACTGCTGGGGCAGGGAGTGAGGTGGAAAAGCCAAGGACAGGGCAGATCAGAAGGACTTGGGGAGGACAAAGAGATCTTCAAGTGAGATCTCTCGCAGGAGAGGCTGCGTCTGAAAGGCACTCACTTCTTGCTGGCCTGCAAGCCAGTGTCCTGGGCTCTCCTACTGCTGCCCACGGCTGGCCGGGAAGATCTGGCAGATTTAACAGACGTTTCATCTGGAAACAAGACAGGGAGAGATTAGGATGATGGACGTGGGCATGTTCCTGACCTAGGCGCTCCAAAGGTGGATCTGCTGTCTACCCCAGGGCCACAGAGGCTTTTAATCAGAGGTGAACTTCACTTTGCCTCCCCAAGCTGATGTCCAACCTATTCAATGGCCTCCAGCTCTGAGAAACCCTGCTCCCTGCTCCATCCCCTCCTCACAGCTGGAGCCCCCTTGCAGATCAATGGCTGTTGCACCAGCATCTCCTGCTCCCAGGAGGGGAGTAAGAATATAAGGATGCTGCCCTTTCAGCTGCAAAGAAGGTTCATTTTACCATCATAGCCCAGGAGGTCACCAAGCACATCATCAATGGAGCCTGAAATGAGACAAATTAAAGGTGTTGAGGCAGGCGAGCTCACCAGGCAGGTGTAGAAAAGCTCCCAATTTCAATATGGCTTGCTCTTTTGAAATCTACTAGAATAAAGTTTTGGTCTCAAGCATCATCAGTGTAAGGCCTTCCTCATCAGTCTAGAGAGAACTGCCAGGACCTGATCCAGTATTTTGTGGATAAAAGCTTTAGCTTCACTTAGCCAGAAATGGGATGTCTTTATCAAATGAACCAGCTGCCTTGTATTCAGTTAGTCACTGGCTACAAGCAGCACTTAACCTGTGCGCTCTCACCCCGCAGGATCTCAAGAGTCCCTGGGCAACCCCCAATGCACTGCTTCAGTATCAGGGGCTGCAAGAGGCCTCCAAACAGTTAGGGATTAGGTGATGGGAAGAACTGAAATAAATGCATACATTCTCCCCTGAATTTGGAAAAGCCCACAAGAAAGGAATGTGGGACCCCAATAAACAAATCCACTTGATGTGAGAGGCAGGTGAAAATCTCTGGTTCAGGAATGACACGATACAGTCAACCATCTGCAGCTTTCAGACAAAAATCACGAAACATTCCAGTAGCCAGGACTGCCACCTGATCCCAGTGTCCCCCCTCCTCTGTCCCAGGCATTCCCAGCAGATCAAAGCACCTACGGACAGCAAAAGGAAAGCGTGCCAGTGTATGTACGTACCTCTTAAACTTTTCTTGGGTTTTGCAGCCTATAGAGAAAGAAAAATTCCCTCATTAGAAAATGAAGCAAGTCTGACCTGAACTTTCTCCAAACACACTAAAGCCAGAGGCAGGTTTCTCCAGAGCATCCCATAAACAACAGTGAAGCCCTCCTCCTGCCCGTGCTGTTTGGGAAACGGCATGTGAAATGCAGGGGAACTACAGAGATATTTACAACTTCAGCGACACGGGTGAGCACAGCCCCTCCTGACCACCAGCTGGGCAGGAGCCTCCAGCCCTTGGGATCAATTCTGTATCCAGGCAGAGCTGCCAGAGCATCAAACCCAGATTTCCCAGGCCTGCCTCAGCCCCGCACCACACTCACCATCGCAGTGTCCCAGCCTTCCTCTGCTCCAGCAAGTCCGTTTATGGATTCTTCTGATCTCCAGCTCCACAATCCAGCACCGCTGGTCACATCCACACCAACCTCCTGCCTGAAGGGAGAGGAGGATCCCCCAATGTGCCACCACGGCCAGTGGCACCTCTCCCACAGAGATGACCCCCTCGGGCTCGGGACCCCCCTGCAGCCTGCCAGGCTGGCTCCATGCCGCCCCCACCTCCCCAAGCCCCTCTCAGCAAGGCTCCATTTGTCTTAAAAACAGCCCCCCGCCCCCGCTCCCCAAACAGCCTGGTGCTCCTGCAGCCCGGGGGGGACATCACACACCCCCAGGGAACCGGGAAGGGAGCAGGTCCCGGCCGCCCCCGACCCCAGCAGAGCCCAGGGGGGTCCCGCTCAGCCCAGAGCCTGCGGAGCAGCTGGGGAGGGGGTAGAGGGAGGGAAACCCCCTCCCCTTGGGTCCGGAGCACCGCGGGGACCTGGAACAACAGGGCCCACGCAGCAAACAAAGCGCTGCTGGAGGCGAGGGGTGCGCGCTCAGGGGGCAAGGAAGGAGCCCCCCGGGGTGCGCGCTCAGGGGGCAAGGAGCGCCCCCACTTACTGCCCAGCCGGCCCCCCCCGCTCCGCCTCTGCGCATCCCGTTGCCATGGCGCCCGGTGCCCCCTGCCCCCCAGCCCCCCGCGCCAGTGCCCGTGGGACGCCGCATCCGCAGCCCCCGAGGGCCGAGCCCGCAGCTCCTGAGTCCCCTCACCCGCAGCCCC
>JAVJGI010000001.1:119145426-119167822 GCA_035590275.1 Ibycter americanus | reverse complement strand
GGGCACAGATCGCGGCTTTAACGCCCTGGCCTGGTGGTTAATTGTTGGTAATTGGTGTTAATAAAGAGCAACGGCAGCCTTCCTTTCGAGACTCCCAGGCATCAGCTGGAGCACAAGGAGCCAGCCCCAGGCCAGGCACTGGGGGCTTATAGCCCCCAGCCCTGGCAAGCAGCACCCAGCCCCTCCGTGCAGCTCAGCAGGCTGGGCACAGGAGCCCCTGGCAGCCCACCCTTGGCAGCCCACCCTTGGCAGCCCACCCTTGGCAGCCCACCGGCGATGCCCTGCCTGCCGCACGGCCGGGCTGAAGCTCTTCCCTGCAGCCCATTTTTTTTATTTATTATTAGCGCCCATTGCTCCAAAGAGGTGAGATTTAGCGCGTCTCCCCACAGCAGCCCTGTGGCAAGGGGCACTGGCACTGCTGGGAACAGAGCGTTGGGAACATGAGGTCAGGTTTAAAAAAAATAATTCACGTTTCCCAAAGCTGGCTGCAGGACAAAGCCAGTCCTGCTCCTGCCTTGTTCACTTGTACTCGAGTCGGCACTTCCAGAAAATCCCTGGGGAAATGTCTGCCTTTGGGATTTTACAACCTGTGGACCCATCTACCAGCAGCTTTCACCAGGCATGCTGCCAGCCCATGTGGGAACATGGGCTCCTTCTAAAATCTCCACCAAAAAGCAGCACTTTTTAATTAGAGTCCATGGCTCAAATCAGACTGGTAACTGTGGTCACAGATTATGTCATTACCCAACACCAAAATCACCTACACTTGAGCAGAAGAGGCTCAACACTTGTGGAAATGGTACCGACACATTTTGTCCAAAGACGGATGAGTCCCACCGAGGATGCAGGGCCATGTGACAGCGTTCAAACACTGCTGACCATCAGACACTGCAAGTCACATCAGATGCTGGCATTCAGGTATTACCCCTAACAGCAGCGAGGTGACAAAAAGCATGTAATGTAAAAGCTCACCAACAGCAAGGAAGCACAGCATGTGCTGTTACATCACTACCTACCCCCAAAAAACCCAGGGGGAAACAATTTTAAAGAAAGAGCTTCTATGAATTAAAGCTTCTGCTGCCAAACACCATTCTTAAATCTTTGCTGTCGGCAGTGATCAGCTTTTCTTCCCTGCCCATGAGCCATAATAATACCAAGCAACATGCCACAGACAGCTCTGCTCTCTGCCAGTTTAATTTCTCCCGTGGTTATGAGCAGCAGCAGAGGCAAGGATAACTGCTGGACTGGGCTGGCTGCCTCAGACCACCGCAGAGCAAAGCCAGAAAGGTCGGAGTGGAAATAAGACAAATAAAATGCAACTAATGTCTTTTGAATATTTCATTCTACTTAACCCATTACTTTAAATGAGATCCACTGAAGGCCAATGCATGAAAGAAAGACATTTTGTCTGAAAACACATTTTTTGTAATTTATTAAATCTGTACATAGTTAGCTAGTACTGTTCTCATTAACATATTTTTAACCTGCTCCTCCATCATCCCTGCCCGGGTCAGCGGTATGCCCTACTGAACAAACAGAAGGCCAAGCCCTAGCCCTTTGCCTCCTTTGGTGTCCTGAACAGCAGTGGTTCCATTCGACCTGAAAGACTCAGTACCCAAAAGGTGAGTTTGATTATTTTATTTAAAATTAAACATTTCTTTCTGTTCAGCTACTGCATGTGGAGCCAAACATTGTGTCTGATCATTGTTAGTGCCAGGAAAAACTCATCCATGAAAACTGATCCAAAATTAGAGACTAACAGATAGTTGAATAACAAAAGCTGTCAGAGAACCAGCTTCTCTGATACTGCCTCAGAACTGCAGGATTTGGATTCATGCTGAAGCTTTTTACCATTTTAAGTTCAAAGCTGCTTTTAGCTGTTGCAAAGAGAGGTTTTATTGTTACTGGACAAAGTTATCAGTATTGAAAAACAGCAATTATTTTGCTTAGTTGTAGTTGCAGATTTCACTGGGCATCAGGAGGTTCTGTTAGAAGCTAAATATTTCACCTGTTAAATCCAGACAGCACTGTGCAAGTCCCAAGCCAATATAAAAAAAAAAATTAAGTGAATCAGAGAAAGCTCCTTGGAAATGCACAGGTAGGAAAAAAAATCTGGACATTTCACTTGGGATTGTCATTTCCTTGAAGAATGCCTTTAAAAACCAGAAGAACATCCCAGAATAATCTGAAGACCCAAGGACCTTGGTGAACTGATTTCTGCCCCTAAACACTGGCTTCGTCATTCCAGGTCAAATTTGCAATTTCTACCACTACATGTGGGTTTTCACATCAAATCACCCTAAAGTAACATTTGTAAAGTGCTTTGAGATAGTGCTACGAAAATACTAACAGTTAAAAGAAGGGCAGAACATCCATTACCAGCACCCAGCTGATTATTACTACTTGTTTTTTTTCCTCAGAGAAGCATCACTATGTTCTCCTTTGACTTCCTATTAACAAAGAGTAAGGTGCCAGTGTTGGAGATGGCACACTGTCAAAAGGAGTTTCTGCAGGGCAGTGAAAGGAGGATGTATCAGAAAACATGAAGATGTCTTCTGGAGAGATGAATGAAGCAGAGCTTCAGAGAAGGATGCATATTTACTTCCCAGTTACATCAGGAAAGTAGTGCCACATGCAGACTCATACGCACAAAACTATGCAGGAGGCTTTAGATCGCATAAATATTTGCCAAACAAGCAGAGAGGTGGTGCTAGTCTTAAAAAAATAATAATTAAAAAGAAAAAAATCAAGACATCGATGCTTTTTGGAGGGAGGACGTAACTGCTCATCAGAAGCTATTGCCTGAGGGCTGTTAACTACTTAGTAGTAAAATCCTGCTACCTTTCCAGCTGACAGTAACTTCTCTCTAGTTAGCAGCTTCACAAAAGCAATCCTTGTATGAATCCATAAAGCTTTCTCAGATTTTTAAAAGGTTAATTTGACCATTATAATTGCACTTTAAAAACAGGCATCAGTCCCTATACACTCTCTCCAAATACCTCCTTGATTTATAAAAGAGGAAAGAAAGGCTACAATTATTCACTGTCCTACAGCTACCAGGATTTGAAAGATTTGATTTAGGTGCCTGAAGAAAGGACACAAACACCCAGTTTTCAGGTCAGGAAAAGTGTGCATTTAAAAAAAAACAGCAGGCTTCACAGCTTGGCTTGCATCGGCTTCAGGTGTTTGTGGAAAGACTCATGAACCTGTAAAAGGACAAGACAGATGGTTAAGACAGTCAGGCCTGATCTTTAAAACAGTTTAGCTCTTCACATCTTGCAGTGTGTTTTTATACTACAGAAATTCGAGTCAGGGGCACTTTGGAGATTTAAGAACAGCCAGCTAACTCCTGTATTTGTGTGTCTGTATGACACAAAGCATGAGAATGTAAGTCCTGTCCTCCCTCCCCCAATAGCCTCCCCACTACCTTTCTTGTAAGAAAAGAATGCAAGGTATCTTATATCCATACAGACAATTATTTGGCATTTTAATTACAAGAAAACTGGTTGAGGTCTCCTAAGGGGACTGTAATGAAGCTCCTAAGTCCCACTGACTTCAGAAGTACAAAAAAATGAGTAAGTTCTGGTGGAATTTAACTACAGCTGCAGTCTTTGGCAGCCCACTGCAGGAGATAGTCTGTGCCAATCAAATAAAGGCAGTAAAGGCCACTGAGACAGGATTCAGAGTTCTGTTTCAGCTGATGGAAAAGGGACACCAACTTTTCTCAGTTCAGTTTATTTTATTAGCTCAGCTGCAGCTACAGTCTTAGGACAGATATGCAACACCTGACACTAAGTACTACATGGGAGCAATTTATTTACTTCTCCAGTCACTACTACTGCCTGAACACTCTGGAAGATTTGCCAGAAAATAGGTAAGGCTTTCACAGCTACTGTCACTAAGCAGAATTAACAGTAAGCGGTAATTGCTTTTAAACTCAATGAAATCATTCAGTTGTTTCTCTCGGGAGTGTATGATTTCCTCCCTCAACTGAGAAACTCAAAAGTATCCTCCTGCAGGGATGTGTGAGAGGTACACATAGGAAAGTAACTAAAAAAGTACGAAAGCAGAGAAGCAGAAGTAGGTTGCCAGTTCTGGTCCATTACCACTAGTGACTCTTCTTCCCCCTTCATCAATTACCTGCTGACATCACTGGATCAAAATTAACAACTCTAAATTAAGTTATTTCTCTGGACACATGTAACCTAAGCAGAAGAAGTAAGGTTTCTTTACCTCTGTTTTGTTCAGCGGGGATTTCTTTGCCCACTCAAACATGTTCTCGTAGACATTCCCATCATACCGGCCAAGCACAGATCCAAGATGAACGTCATGAAAGTCAAAGGAGTCTACCAGTGCTACTGCATTGGGACGGAGTATAGCCAAGAGCTCTTTCACATGCTGGTTCACTTGAGTAATTTGGGTGTCGGTCAAGATACCCGCCTTGGGGAGAGGGGGAAGAAATTACAGAAGAATACACAAGTCACAGGAACCTTCCCCTATGGATTATCATAGGTCATCAGCTTCCCACACACAAAAAAGCAGTAGTTCATAGAACACCAGTTTCTTAGTTGTTGAGGTTTTTTTCTAAGCACTAAGTAATCAAATCAGCAATTTGCCACAAGCGTATAAGCAAAAGGAGATGCCTAGCATAGCCCACCATACCGCCCAGCTATTTAATCTTTGATGGGAGACTCATTCTTTAGAGTCCTGTATGTTAACTTCAGCGACAAGTTTTCTTGAAGAATATGGATACGTGTATATTAAATTCTTCCTGGTTTCAGGGAACTTTTTGGTATGCAGCAAAGAGCAAAAGGGGAAGACAAAACATACCGTGTCTGCCTGAAGACAAAAGAAAAACACTGCTGCACAAATACATTCTCAAACTGACAGAATGAAGAGAAGAAAAGTAATGCCTGACAATTTAAACCCATTCACTGAAGTATGGGTTAATATTTGGACTACAATATCTCCCTTCTGTGCACTAATTTACAAATGCATACAGCTCTTGGCGCATGTCTAATATGTTATCTCCTTTATTAACTCCTTGTTTTTTAACATACACCACCTAGTCACCAACTGGAAAACATATAAGCTAACCTAGACAGATGCCATGTTACCATTTATCATCCACCTCTGCTTCTGGCAGATCACAAGGGAAACTTGATAAGAGCCTTCCATCAGACCTGCTAACAGCCTTCTGGAAGTCAACAGTTGAGACTTTACCCCGAAGCATTCATGCAACCTTGCATTTAAAGCATCTTTGTAAACAATGACTCTCGTTCTAGAGATTTAAAGTGTTGGAGTAAGACACCAACCTGCAAGAAATCCCCTGTGTTCTTACTGATCCCGTACAGTGCATACAGGAGACACAGCTCGGTCAGGACAGCACGGACAGGTGCATTACTGATCTCAGACAGCTTTGCTGTGAAAAGCTTCACTATCACGTAGTGACAGTGTGCCTACAAGAAACAAAAGGCAGGTGAATCAGTTTCATGAGGAGATGAGAAGCAATTACAGCACATTTCTTTATCAGGCACGTCACTGACCTCAGATGCTCGCACAAGGTCAACAGAAGTTCTGTTCCAGGCATCCTCCTTGCTCTTTCTGTGGTTCAGTTCAGCTTGCAAATTCTTTGCTGCAGCTTCTACAAGCCTATTTCATAAGAGGAAGAAAAACAGATTATGCAGTTAACACTACAGTAACAAGATTACGCACACTGAATTCATAGGAATTTCAGTTTAACACATCAGAAGAACTCAGAGATCACATGCCAGGACTGAATACACTGCTTGGAGCGAAAGTTGTGGCTCTAAAGTACCTATCATCACTGCTGCAGCTAGAACACAGCTACAGAGGGGTGAGATGACACTTGGCAGCAGGTATGTGGTGCTAGAATACTTACATGGTAGGCATCTGTTCTGCTCTCACACTTACTTCAAACATGCTTTCATATTGTTTCTCTCCAGACAGATGTCTGAGCAGTTTGAGTAATGTTGGTATTTGTATGCTCTAATATACTTTATATGTAAAATAGAAAAAGATATTTCAAAACGGAGCAGACAGCAGATTAACCCGGCTATGCATAGGCTGTAGGTAGCCTCTTGTAACCTCACAGCACTTAACACTGACCCCAGTCCGGTAAAGTGTGTCACTTCCTGGAAGCAACACATGGAGCAAAGCTTTGCAAACCACACCTTGAGAATCTAACATTAACAGTGCAGCGCATCACTACCATCTCCCAAAACACATAACATTACCGTTGCTTGACTCAGTCTAGTAAGTGTGAACTCACCGGGCAGCACGTGCTTTGTAGGCCTCTACCAAGCTGACTGGATCGTTGATCCGTACTGTCACAGTCCTAGCAGCCACGTGCTGTGGCTGAATGCGTTGCCTGGAGAGATCGTTAAGGTAGGACACCATGCCAGTAACCCGCTGCCCAGAGTTAACTTGGGTGTAGCTTTTGACAAGGAATCTGAAAACAGAGACAACAAATAGCAACTCTAATGCATGAGTTGCTCAAACAGAGAGAAGTCATCTTACCTAGGGTCAGACTAGTAAAGAACGGTTGTAGGCATATACTTTTGTGTCCAAAATAGGGCAAGAGACAAACATGAGACACCAGTTTCATGCTAATATGGGATACTCTTCTGCTCATCACTTCAGCTACGAAGACCATAATGCCAAGGCGAGATGTTTCTGGACAGAAGCTACCATACCTAGCTGTCTGCAGCATCATCACTGTGTTTTCTCCCTCATAGGTGCAAGATGGGGTGAATGTGACATAGATGTCAGGAATGCCACTGCAGCGAGAGTAGCCATGCCCACCACACGCCATCCGACACTCCTCAATACCAGCATTGGCAGTCCAGGAAGTGAATGCCTTCAGCCCTGCTGTCAGTGCATGGAGCTGACGGAGAAAAGCAAAGCCAGTTTAGATTTTTTTACTTCCCATTCTTAGCTCACACACGTACAGGCTAAGTACTGCAGCTCCCAGAAAAAAGCAGAGTCAACACCATCCTTCCAACGTCCCACAGGGTCTTGTTTTTCTTCTATGAACCTCCTCCTGCACCGAACTATTTATATGAAAACCTCTGTACATGTAAAGGCTTGAGTACCCCATACTTGCTGTCTCTACGCATCGTATGTACAAGACTCTTTTCAATTGCCTATTGTCACATTAGGCTCTCAGACAGAATCTTGAACTGAAAACTATCACTTTAAAAACCTAACCCCTCAGTATAGTACTGATACCTTTGATCAACAAACCAGTTCTACCCCAGTCACTTGGAAGAACAATCAAGAAGCTACAACACAAACATAAGACCAGTCTTAACTCCACTCCCAAGTGATATGCCAACATTCCTGGAAAGTCACCTTTTTAAAAAATATATTCACAGTAGCTTTCTCACTGTTTTTTATAAAGAGCTGCTAAATGAATAGTGCAAATAAAGAAGTAAAACCACCAGCACATACTGGGCTTGGGATCTCTGAATTTGAAAAAAGTACAAAGATGTCTCATGACTGAATGCCAAACAGACCTGATGCCTTTCCTTCCATGCTGTAAAGAAACCTTACATCACATCAACAAACACCCCTCTGATTTCCAGAGGGGACAGTACCTCTGGCAGCTCACTCAGATCCCCTTCATTGATGTCTCCACTAATACGATGATAGGTGTCTTTTATGTAGGCTCCCACAAAATGAAAAGCATATGCTGTTGCCAGGAGAGGAAAGAGTTTGTATTGTTGGGTCTGATAATCCAAGATCTGGGGTTCTGGTTCCCTAAAGCAAAATACAGAAGAATTAGTATGCCAGTGGCTGGCAAACTGCTGCAGAAGTCCTATTCTATTTTAAGTAGGTTCTCCACTTGGATAGTACAAGCTGCATCCGTCTCAAGCCAGTCTATCTAAGACCATATAAAAAAAGCCTCTGGCAGGGGGAAGACATTTTGGCAGTAAAAAATAAAAGATTATTCACCTCCCCGGATGAAAGTCTTTCAAAACTATCAAGTGCCAAAGCAAACAACATGAACCACAGTCCTTCTTCCCTCCAGTATTTGAGAATTTTCCCTCAGCACTCAAGGTTGCTCTTTTATTTCACTGCGCTTACCCTGGCTTTAGCTCAGACTGGTGTCTCACTGCACTATAGCGGATGGCGATGGTACAAGCCCGGGACAGGGAGCGAGCTGAATCGCCTACAATGAGAGATCGGATGAACACCATGGTCCCATAGGTTAGCTTGTCACTGAGTGGTTTCACATAGGTGCCGTCTGGTTCAACCTACCAAAAAAAAAAGGCAAAAAATAACAGCCTGTTGATTTTTAAAGTTTCCTCCCTTTTACATGTTCACTTATCAAGTTCTAAAGTCACCAAGTAGCACTTACAAGCAACCTACAATTTTTTTGGTACACTATTCAACCATAAAAGAGCATTTGAAGTGCCCATTTTTAATAGCATATGCTGAAATTCACTGCTTTACCTGGGCATATTTCATCAGCATGTTTTCCCGAGGAATTCTGAAGTTGTCCATTTTCAGGTAGCCATTATCCATTTCATCATAACCAAATTTTGGCCCAATGTCACCCACTGTAATACCTGCCACAGATAAAGCCGTTTGCATTAAAAAATAGGAACTAAACACCACACGAGAGATTCAAGCCTTCTCCAATAAGGAGATTAGTTTTCTAGCAAGTCCTGCACTGTTAGGAGTAACAGCTAACGAGGACCTCGGTCTCTTTGATGGAAAAGCAGTAACCCCGTTTCAGCTGGGATAAATTTTATTCCTAGTAGCTGGTATAGTGCTGCGTTTTGGATTTAGGATGAGGATAATAGTGATAACACACTGACGTTTTAGTTGTTGCCGAGCACTGCTTACACTAAGTTAAGGACTTTTCAGCTTTTTGTACTGCCCTGCGAGCGAGGAGGCTAGGGGGGCACAAGAAGCTGGGAGGGGATACAGCCGGGACAGCTGACCCAAACTGGCCAAAGGGATATTCCATACCATACGACATCATGCTGAACAATAAAACTGGGGGGGAATTGGTTGGGGGATGGTAGTCTGGGCATCAGCCAGCAGGCAGTGTGCAATTGCACTGTGCATTGCCTGTTTTGTATATTCTCCTGTTATCTTCCCTTCCTTTTCAGTTCTATTAAACTGCCTTTACCTCAACCCATGAGTTTTATGGTTTTTCTGATTCTCTTCCCTATCCCACTGCGGGGGGAGTGGGCAAAGGGCTGTGTGGCGTTTAGCTGCTTGCCAGGTTAAACCACCACAAGAGGATAACAAAACATGGGGATCTTCCTAATTTACATGCAGTCCTACTACCCAGTCACTGCGGGAGCTGTCTCTAAAGATCATCCAGCTCACTTCTAGCTAGGTGATGATGAAAGGTATTCTTTCCTTTTCTGAAAGCTGGACGTGCTGCCTCACAGAACGCATAGCTGGGGAACACTAGAACAGAATCAAATCCCAAACTAACCTTCACACTGAAAGCGTGACATTAAAGTTGACTTAGTGGTAGTTCAGTCATAAGAAAAGACTCCTTTAAGCCCTGTGACCTACAACTACTCACTCAAATCAGCTAGTGAAATAAGCCATGTACACTAACAAGACACATGCAGCTGCATGTAGTTTCAGAGAAACAGATCTAACGCATTCCATGAGTGCTAAACCCTTAACACTAATTTTTACCTGGCAAGGGTTCATGGGTGCCCAGCTGCCGTATGGGGACAATGAAGGCATGCAGCCCTTTGCACTGGCCCTGAGTATAGAGCTGAGCCAGAACAATGGCATGGTTCGACGTCTTTCCCACTGCAAAAGGAGTGAGAGTCAGAAGGAAAAAAAACACCAAACGGTCAAACATATATACACAGAGTCTCTTTCCTTAAAGCAGGATCTGAGATTACCTTACCGCATCATGCGCTAGAAAACCAGATTTACAACACTGGTTATCATCCGAATACTACAGCTAGACAAACTGTTGCTCAAGTCAATGGAAGCTGCACAACATGATTCTCTTGCCTATACAATACCAAGTCCTTGGCAAACCTGCCGGTGAAGCTGAAGGAAGTGTAAGGATTTTGATACAACCAAACAAAAATTATGCCAAATCCATACAGTGCGAATGATTCTGAGAAACAATTCAGAGCACAGATAATCCAAAGTTTTAGTAGGCTCTGATAAATTTGTCACTTGTTGTGCAAGAGTAACTGCCTTTCAGCCAACTCTTCGGATGAACTTTCAGACATCATTCTGTAGATACAATACACATGACACCACCTCCCTAAGTTTTTCTGTACATCTTCCAGATTTAGACACATGGTGATGCACTTACGTCCACCTGGCCACCACTTAATGGAGGTCACAGTGGGGCTGTTGAGGATGAATTCCTGGGTAGCAGGGTCATAAGTAGCTGTAGTTTCTAGACCCCGAAGATGAGTTCCTGAAAATAAGCAAACACATTGTTTTGGCAGAAAGTCAGTCACAAAACAGAGACAAGGACAGAACTGGACAATGGAAAGTTGAACTCCAGTAGTAATGTACAAATTTTAACTTTGCTTTTAGGCTATATGAAGGAGTAAATATCAACCAATTAAGGAAGAACAAGTGAGAGTCAGACCATATTCTGGGACCTGAAGCCAATTCTCAGAAAACATGTTGCATTTTTTTCCCAGTGGTCTAAGAGCAGTTTTCCAAGCACCTCCGATCTACACCTTTTTGCTATGACACACTAGAAGTCCTTTCTCAGGTAAAAGGTCCACAAAAACATGCTCACCTGGATTTCACTAAAATTGCAATCTGATTAAATTGCAAAATAAAAATCATACACTTTTCAGTCACAAGATGAAATAAGTAGTGCCCACCATCTCTTCATTCCCTCATCAGGCCTACATTCTCCACACTTGATGGAGCAGTTTCTCCCAAATGAGATCATCCATAGCTCCAAGACAGCAAGTAATGGTATGCTTATGCTAGGGTACTGATGCAGGTAGATGAAGAAACTGCAAAAAGATGAAGATAACAATTCCAGCAACAGTCTGTCTTCTGCCCCCAACTCTTTACTTCTCACACGCCTGCCTGAGCAGTGGCACTGTCCCTGCATGCGCTAAAAAAAAAAAGAATAATCACCAGGCCTACTTGTTTGAACAAGACAAGCTGTGAACAATCCTGAGTGTGGACTGACAGAACAAAACAGAGCCAGTGACTCTACACAAGAGCTTCAACATGAAAAAGGATATCCCCTTGATGCAACCGCATTTCCAAAGAATGGAGTTAATAGTAGACTTCCACAGGCAGCTTAACACAGACTTACTTTGCTGGCAGAGGATCTTCAAACCTCACTAGTTGCAAGAGATTCTCCACAGACTTGCAGTTACTTTATGCTTCATACAGTCTCTATATTTCACTTCAGCACAAAGGTGAATCCTGCTCATTTTTTGAAAATAATTCTCATCTGCAACTCTCAGATGTCAAAACTAAAGTTTTCCAAGGCATAATATCCTCCCTTTGAAACTTGGATTAAAAGTGCTGCAATCACAATACTGCTGGAGTTATCAAAATCCATTTCAAAGCTTGAAAGCAAAAGAATAGCAACAAAATCTACTTGAGACAGAAAATTAAAAAAACCCCACATTTCATGATCCAATTAAAAAGAACATATGGCAGTGAACTAAAAACCTGGAGGAATAAATAAATAAAGCTTCCCACAAAACTTGAACATTGGAACCACATCATCCACATGTTCTCTGATCCAAGGTCAGTCCCAAGGTGACAACTCTTACTTTTTTGGCATTTCTTTCAGTACTTTAAAGCTCTGTCCTTTTGTCTTCACACTGAACATTAAGTAGAGCAAAGCAGACATCACACTGGAAAGAATGGTAAGTGTAGAAATGAACAGGTGTCATCAAACTGAAATCACCATAGCCATATGCAAAATCTATACTGGTTTGAATGGCACAAGAGTAACACTCAGTGTGCTCATATATAGAACTACAGGCATCAAACTCTCCCATAGGAGGCAAAAAAAAAAGGGCAAGCAGCACATGGCATAATGATCTATTAAAAATTTCAGAGACAGTCCACTTCTCGTTATAGCCACAGCTGCACGTGTAAAGATTGTGGGGTAAACACACACCATTTTTCCCAGGCAGGGGAATCCTTTGTACACAAAGCCATTCTTAGCAATAGCATTTAGTGAATGTACTGTACCATGGCCCATTTCAGTCTGGGCATAAGTGCCAATGATCTCCAGGTTCCAGGCAGGCATGAAGAAGCGATCCTGCTGCTCTGGGGTTGCCTGGGTGAGAAGTGTGGGAAGGAACATGCCCAGATGAAGGTCCAGAGGTTCAGGCCGTCCACGATGAACAAAGCTGTGAAGAAGTGTCATGGGATGGGAGTGTGAAGGGAACATTATGGAAGGGAAGCAAGCATGAGGATTCGTGGTGGAGATTCAGGAAGAGACAAAAAGAAAAAAAATAAAAATGATTCACGTGTAAATCAGAATTCAGCAAGTGTATTTTAGAAAGCCAGAGCACTGTCCTTTTCTCAGGCCTGAACAATAAGAAATTACACTTACTCTGAAATAAACATGCTGCAACACATTTCCTCCTAATCATACATAAAATGTATTTGCAACATTCCCATATTTTTGATGCACCATGATTGATAAAAAAAATATTAATTCAAACCAAAATACAGACTAGACTTTCACTATGGTTTGGAAACCAGAGCATCCCTAAGTTAAATGGGCTGAGTCAGACTGTCAGCTTGTTGAAGATGTGATCTGGCTGGCAGAAGTGAGCCTTCACCCAAAGATACAAAGTTCACTTCTTTTTTTTTTCCCCCCATGGTTTGAGGGCAGAACCTGGTAGAAGTCCCATTTTACCCAGCTGAATGAGCTAGGTTTTTACCGAACTTTATTTTTTTGAAACTGTCTGTACTATATACTACACTTTTTCTTTAATTAAAGATGAGACACAACTAGCATATATTACATTCCAACTCAAATTCTGTTATTTTTAAAAGCTCTCTTAAAAGGACAGTGCTCTGCATGTGTAAGTCAAAGTTGTGAACATAAACAACTTGGCAAGAAAGCCAAAATTTTTCAACCTGTAAATCAACAGCACAAAGTCTCTCCAATTAAACTTGTTTCATCAGAACTCCTCCTCCTCTGAGTGCTGCCAAACATCACTGTTTGGTCTCTAAGACTCTGATATAAAGAATTAAATGCTTATTAAATCTTTAAATATTGATAGCTTTGGAGCATTAATATAGTGAGGATATAGACTGAAGATCAGTACCTTCTGTACAAAGGTTGTTAATCTGGCCCATTTATGTATGAAATACTGTAACTGGTCTTTAACAGAAATATATATATTTAAATGAGATATATGTTATGGAAAGTACACTGATCTGAGCTTAGCTCAAACTCAGCTGGCATTCTTATCAAAGAAGAATGCATTCTTGTGTTACCTCTAAACACACACTCATATGAACTAGCTCTATCCTGAGAGCTTCCTAAGAACTGTAATTCTTTTCTCTGATATTCTCAGGCACCTACAAATAAATTCAACCATCCAATAAACCCAGTAGCAATGTTTTCTAAGCTTTTTGACTGAACAGGAACCAAGCTCACCAGGGGGCTAACGGGTTATCAGGAACACCAGGTTTTAAGTGAGTTCAGTCCTGGTGAGAAGCACACAGCTGACAATCAAAAACTGAAAGAAAATCGTTATTTACTAGCCATAGCTATAAACCAGGCAGAAACAGTACAGTATTTCCATTACTCCTTTTTGTTTCCTTTTCAGCCCTGTGCTATTTGTGCTTTTTCTTGCTTTTATTTTTTTGAGAGACTTATTCACTATGAAATAGGTTAAAATCAACACAGGCTCTCAAGCAGGTACTTGCTAAGATAAAACTGAGTAACTACCCATCCAGGCTAG
Organism: Ibycter americanus; assembly: GCA_035590275.1. Lineage (NCBI taxonomy): Eukaryota > Metazoa > Chordata > Aves > Falconiformes > Falconidae > Ibycter > Ibycter americanus. Next base: position 119,153,882 of record JAVJGI010000001.1, on the reverse strand, counting down.
GACTCAATTCAGTAATCCAGAGGTCTGTTTCCCCATCAACAGTTTCTAAACATCAGGACTAAATTAAGCGGAGCTCAGTGACAATTACTGCAGAAGCTTTACTGATGAAGTAGTCAGATACTCAGTATTCAGAGCAGGAATGCCAAACAGTTGCATTTCAACTATTCAGCATGGTAAGTACATTTACTTTACCATACTACCACCATATTAGTTCTATTAAGTGTCAAAATACTAATTTTACCATCAAATGACACAAGAACTATAAGCAAACCAGACCATTACCAAGCAAGAAAGTGCAATGATCTAAAGTGAAATACCAAATTGGTGTGGATGTGTGTCTGATTTAAAGAAGTTGGTGTGAAAAATCAAATGAGGTCAGCAGGCATTTATTGTTGCCATCCAGTTGTGTCTTGAGCTTGCTTTGCCCACTCCACCTCTCCCAAGCAGAACAGATGACAGGGTGTCCTCCATTGTATCTTCTACAAACATTTCAGCTACCGTGAGTAGCTGTAACTGAACAGCCAGGCAACTGGCATCACCATCTAACTTTTGCAAGCGTCCAGACTTGTACATAACATGTTTTCCAAGTTCAGATGCCAGCACAAGCACTGAAGTCTTTAGTTTGTTAAACTATTCTTGCTGGTATTTAACAGCCATGATTCCAAGTTCTGGGCTAAAAGACTTTTCTGACGCATTAAATATTCTTCCATGTGAAGAACAGAAAGTAGTTTTCAACAACAGTAGGAATAAGATGTTTTTCTTCTTTGAAACCAAGATCTTTCCATGAAGTTGTACAGCTGCAGTGGAGTAGCATCTGGAAGAAAAGTGCTTGGGGCAAAGCATATCTTACTTTCAAGAACAAAAAACCACAATCTCACCATGCTACATGGCATCTAAAGGTATACTTTATAAAGGCCAGTCATGCAGTAAGAACTCTGAAATACACATGCCCCAAATTCAGGCAAAAATAAAAACCATGGTACTGCTGACTGACATGTTCCAACCAGTTCAAGTGAAATTCAGACTCCCAGGGCTTGGAACAACCTTCTCACCTTAAAACAAAGGTAAGCAACTACAGAGTCAGTGATCAGCTAAGAGGTGCATTCTGGAAAAGACCAAAACTAACTCTGTGATTGTTAGGATGCAAAATGTTGTCTGGCTACAGGGCATGAAACATCAATGGTTAACCAAACTATTTTACCTTTCCCCTTTCAGATTTACCTAGGGAGTATCATAAATTTACAAACTGGAGTTACAGAAAAGAGGTTACCCATTGATCCCTGAAGGGAACTAACCATGTCCCATTTCGGTTTGGGCGTAGGTGCCAGTGATCTTGACTCCATGGACCAGGGGCAGCCATTTCTCCTTCTGAGCATCAGTCGCTTGGATCTCTAAGGTTTTTTGAAACATGCTGAAGTGGAGACTGAAAGGTTCAGGAAAATTGCCCAAGCATGTTCTACAGGAGAGAAATAGAGGGATCTGGATCTCAGTCTTACTGTTACTGTGATCCTGAAAGGCTTTTCTCCAACTGTAGATTAGGACAAATAATTTCTTTGCCTTTTCAACTTTTTTTTGTCCCACAGCAATCTCCAAACATGGAGGCATCAGAAGCAATGCTAATGGGGAAACACAAAGATTCATGGGGAACTTAAAACTGAAGACACGAAAACCAGTTTTCTTCCCCATCTCTCAGGCTTGGTGGGAATAAATCCCACTGCTGCTGGTAGCCTACAACTAGTAGGCCACTATTAGCTAAAAGCACAGTGTATTGAAAAGGAAAAGGCTTCTTTGGTAACCAAGCGCTTTTCCAAAGATCTCTGTATTCCCTGTGACTGCTTCTATCAGTTGCAAGATCAGGACCTCACCTTCAATTAAAATTACTGTTACAGGCTAGTGCTGGATGAAATGAAAGAAGAATCAGACATTTTAGGTGTGCCTCACCCAAACAGAAGTTATTTCATAAGAGAAAGCTCTCTTTTTTTAATTTAGTAGCCACAATGAGGCAAAGTACATTCCCAATTAAAACAAGCTCCATAACACAAACATGCTAGAAAGTTTCACTGTGTAAAAGCTATGTAGTAAATGACAGCATCTTCCCTTCAACATTCTGCAATCTGAACAGTTTTTTTCATCTTCAATCTACTGTACATGAACACTTATTCTATCCAAACTCTGAAGAGGGATGAGGAGAAAATGAGCGCTCTGCATGAATACCTACATACAAAATCTCTGCCACCTACCCAAGATACCTACAAGGGAAATACACGCTTCCCTCTCGAGGTATTAATAGCTGCTGTGGGAGCACATTTAAGAGTGTGTTGCCAACACAGATCTGCAGCATACTGCATGCTATGCATATAGTTTGTCAAATTCCAGCAGTATGTGTGACTGGCATTTTACACCATACCTGGAATGAGTGCTTTGGAGCAGGGAGTAAATAATTGATAACTCAGAACGAAATCCCTATACAAACTGAAACTCAGTCTTCAGGTGAGAGAAAGCAGGGCGAAGCTTCTGCAGCAGCACTGAACCGCGTGTTGAAGACACTTACTTTAAATGGAACAGTTTTTAAATGGACAAGACTGAATGAGCCATGGATTTTCCCAGGAGCAAAACTACTGTAATCAAGTAATCTAATGCTGGTGATTAATTTATTAACTGTACTTTAAGCTTGTGTCAGTGCAGGTACAGTGTCTAGAGTTCTGAGTTGAGGCAGACATTTCTCTTACCAGAACATATTCTATTGCCTACGGCAGCACATGTTTACACAGCTGAAGTTATGAGGGTGACCAAGGGCCTAAAAATGCTACAAGGACAGTGAGACAGAATGTTTTTCAGCATTCTTGAGGTTTCCTACGTGGGTTATTCTTTCAGTCCAGGACCCATATAGCAACAGCAGCACCCTTTACTTGCTCACTGCCTACAGCACAATTACTGTGCATCTACTCCTTGGGCCGAAAAAGGGTAAATCTACAAGGAGAAAATGAGAGCTGAGTTTGAAATACACTGTTTCAGGGCAGCTTGCGAAGAGCTTGAACAGTTCTTTGCATATTTTCAGGAGCCAATGAAAGAACTTGTTAAAAAGGTGCAAGCACATGCTTTGCTGTCAGAAAAATCAGGTCAGATACTGCTTCTTTGAAGGTAATTCTCCAGAAAAAGAAAAAAAAAAAAAAATCTTCTTAGAGGTCACACCCGCAACTTTCACTGCCTATCAGTAAGTTTAATTGCAAGTGCCAGATATTTCGTGCTTAACTAGCACCTTCTCTGATAGGAGTAAGAAGAACGACATTTTGCAAGCAGAAACTTTAACATCCCTGTGTCAGAAGGGCATACTATTTCACTGACTAAACATGCAGCATTTTAACAGCTTCTCGCATTAACAAAGTTGAAAGTGGAACTGAAAACTAGTTAATTTACAGCAGAAACTTTTCAGCTCTACATACTCCACACTGAATGATTAGGACTTTTTCAACACGCCTTTTCCCAACTTGAATGACAATGAGAGAGAATCGTATTTTCCTCATGACACAGGGCAAACAGAAGAGGTACTAGCTGTGAAGGGAGGAACAACAGGTTTTCTTTCTCCAAACTCTTACTCCTTCCCCTCCCAGTTTCTACATTCCCACTTGGCATTTCCCACTGCCTATACAGCCTGTTCTCCAAAGGCTGCATTGTGTAACTGTTGAAGTATTTTGCTGCATCACGACTGGAAGTGGCTAGCTGCAGCCAGCACTAGTTGTTTGATCTACAACCAACTATCACCTTGTTGGTCTGAAGTCAGACTTGCTACAGCGATCAGTGAGTCAAGAGGAGGGCTACAGATCCAATCCACTCACAGGAGAAGGTTGTGTAGTAATAAGCTACTTTGGCAACACAGATCTTTCCAGGCTTCACAGCAACCAATGCTACCCACATAGTACAAGGCACTTGCATTTGACAGATGAGTTTGATAGCATATCTATCAATGAACGGTGCACAGCAGAAGCAAAGTCTGTTTTCAGAGAGACTCCAAAGCTAAATGAACAACGGCAGCCTGAGAATGTCTTTGCAAAACTGGGTCACAGAATAGGGTCATTTAAAGCAAAATCTGCAAGCACACTTTTCTACTTTTTTGTGGTTCTTGAGGTAACTCTCTCATGGAAGAGCATGAAGGGTCACCTCAGTGGAGAAGGAGCAGGAGGTATGTTTGACCTGTGCTCACTGGACTTCAGAGCTAACAGTTAGAAAAGTTTAGTATCATAGTATTTGTATCAAAAAAACCAAGTTAGACTCATCCACCCCAAATTATTTTAGCAGTGGCTAGTAGGGCCCCTACAACAGTTTTTCTGGTGTGATTTGCTGAAAGCTAATGCAGGTTGTAACTTTAGTGTCAAAATGAGAAGGACAAATTCCCACAGGTAAAGTGCACATTCATGCAATGCTTATGAACACAGGAATCGGCTGTTGACTTGCAGCTCTCAGATCTTCTCTTCTTCTGTGACCAAGTTTCTCCCAACTGTTTTTCACTTCTTCGTTTAATCCCATTTTCCTCAGTGAGGGTTACTTAAACTTGAAGATGAATTAAAACTGCCTGGATTGCATTACACATCAGAACAATTTCCCATTTTTCATGCTGACTTACATTTTGCTGCAGTTAGACTGCAAAAGAAATCTTAAATATTGGCACTTTAAGGCTGCTGGCCTTCAAAAGCTGTAGTCACAGCAGCAACTGCTGCGTTGACAGATGTTAAGACACAGAAAAAACTGCCTAGATGAGAAGCAACTAAAATGGCTTCTAAACATATTTAACAGATCCTCTTATGTTTTGGAGTCCAACAAAGCCCTTGTGGAAACAGAAAGGAGGAACATTGTTTGACGGGTCACAGCAGCAACAAATGTTTAAGCATATCTCCAGGGCAGCTGAAGCAAGAAGCATTTCTCCTTACCTATTCATAAATTAAATTATAAAGTCACGTATCAGTGATGACACAAAGCTACTTAGTGAAGTTCTGGCAGTATACAAAAGCTACAGTAAAACAACTAGCTCAAAAATCTCAAAAATTGCATATGTAAATAAATCTGTCCCTGCTGTTTGGGGATAATCACAAGGCATGAGGGGTTATTGGCAAAGTATCTTGAGCTTCCACACATAAAGATCTGATGGTTAATCACAATAAATACAACTTGACATCTGAATCAAGGACTTCAATCTATTTCATAAACTTCATTCAAGACACATCACAACACCACATCCATTCAATTTTCCAGTTTGGAAAAACAAATAGGCCCAAATGTAGTTTCTCCAGGTCAGCTTCTACACAAACAAAGTCCCTTCTAGTTAGCGCCAATTAGCATGTTTGGATACGTGACAGAAACAAACAATTTTGCAAGTCAGGTGGAGTTCACTAAGCTTAAAAAAAATAAATTTGACACTCAGCAGGTGAGAAAGTGGGGACAGGTGTTAAAATGTAAATGAAATCAAAGGATGAAAAAATAATCATTTCATTTCTGCCATTTATTAAGAAGCAGTCAGCCAGTATACTCCCTTGCAAACACCAGATATTATAGTTAAGAATCCAAATCAAGATATTAACAGCATATAGTTCTTAGAGCAAACAAACTTCACTTGTAGGTAAGAAGTATGCGCACTGCTCTTCCTTCTACATGTTATTACAGAAGACACTGGAAAATACAGTCAATCTACAGCAACTGCAATCATCTTCTGAAATCCTGAATGTCTGCAATTAGAATTGACTCCTGAAACAAAGTAAGCCTTCCTCATTGTTTCAGTTGATTCTGGATCATAAATTCTGACTAGTCACACCTGACTACTCATATCACATAAGATATAATGTATTATTTGGTACCTACATGAAACACTGAGCTTTCATCCATTTAAAGTTAAGAATTGCTGACTCCCAAATGAGTTTATGGAGAAACAAAACTAAATTCTATCATTTGACTGCTTCAGAAAAGTCCCGTTTTCATAAAATGTTGTCAGTAATGTTACTAAAAAACAGCATTTACATTGTAAACTTTGTTGAAATTTGCCAGCTGGTATAGTGGATAGGCTTCTCTGAATTTTCTCCATTAAAATAACTGAAGAAACTTCCCTGTCATCTCCAATAATCCTTGTGTAGGAAAAATTAATGATTAACTTCTACCGTGCAGTATCTGAAAAATCTCATCCAGACACTGAACTTTTTTCTTGTTTTCCCTGTCCACTAATGCCAATATTCAGAAGATCATTTACACTACTTCCACAAGAACTTTCACGACACAGGTTAATGTAGACCAATTTCTTTGAAATTAAAAGTACAGCAGACAAGATGATTTCAACTAAGTTCCAATACGCATACCCTGAGGGCAATGACAGCTTTTCTACAAATCCAGTCAGAGGGGGTTTGTGATTCTACCGGTGCATTATTTAACATGCAATGTTCATTTAATGTGCCAGAGGATATATCCATGGTATTATGTCCAGATTTCTAGAGCTGGGCAATCTCTCTGTTAAGCAGTTTCTGTTTGATTGTATCAGAATGAGTTTAATAGAACTAAGGGGGAAAATACATCAAAGTCAGGAACTAAGTTCCCTGCAAGGTGGAAGGAATGAAACTCAGATGTAAAAACATTTCTATTAACTCAATCCAAAGGTAATACTATCAGATTAAAAAAAAGTCAGAAACAACAAAAAACCTTTAAGGTCAAGGGAACCACTATAGTACCAGGAGCTTGGAGGAGGCAGACAAGACAGATAGTTGTAAACAAGAACTTATAAGCTATCTTGGAACACTTTCAAGAATGCCTGTAATGCAACTTTATTAGGTCTAAGTGCAAAGTGAAGTAATCAGCTTTAAGAGATTTCATTAGAAGCTGCAACCTCATCAGATCTATCCAGATTCAAAATATTTTGGCATATTTTTTACTCCCTATTGGGAGGGGGGGTAAAATCAGACTAAAGGCCCATTTTTTACTCTCTGCACTATATATAATAAACAGAGTGCAATTATTAATGGTGCATTTCTAGTAAAAAATCTAAGAAAACACAAATTCAGGAAATCAGAGTTTCATCTGAAATTCACTGAAGCCAAGACTTCAGTGAGCTTTCACACAGGTCTTGAGCTCCCTTTGGACAGCAAGCACAGGGGAAAAGCACAACTCTAACGTCCTTGGTGATGATCAAAGTACATACAAGAAGCAAACTCTACAGCTCGGTACCTTTTAAACCAGTAGATCTCCTCCGGATCTGCAATTCCATATTCTCTTAACTTCATCACCATCAGAGAGCTCTTCCTGATGGCTTGTTCATAGCGTTGGCTACGGGACAGGAAGTTCAAATCCTCATGCTGGAAGTCAGGGTCATTAATAACTAAGGCCTCTGGGGACACAGAACAGAAGAGGAAAACTCAGTTTCCACAGACCTCAAGAGACTGTGGGGTGAGAAACGATTCAGCATTTCACTTGCTGTACTTTAAGGTACAAATAACAGAAAATTAAAAATGTATGAAATCAGAAAGAAGTCAAAGCACTTGTAAAGAGGGACTCTAGCAACAGGGCACTCTCCCATGCCACACATAAACCACATTTTAAGTTTGGAGCACTCTGGACATCAATTCACTGATGTAAGACCTTCAGGTCTCTCAACAACAATCTCAAAGCCTCAGCCATCGTTACTGCGGGAACAGACTGCCTCGTGAACTCTGATCCCCACAGAAGTCCTTGCAGAAGGGCACAGCGATTATTCCCACTACGCCAACTATAAACTAAAATGCCCAGAGGCTGCAGACTTTCTGCGTCCCCTCTTCAGCACGGAAGTTACACAACACCAGCCTCTGACAGTCCCACGCCAGTGTGGGCCAGGAAAAGGAAGAGGATGGAGGTATTTCATTAATCTGACATATCATGGTAGGGGCGGGTGAGAAACAGGTCGTATCTGTACTGTTGGGCAAGAGTGTAGTAGGAAGCAAAAAGGAGGGGAGGGGGCCCAAGGGAAATGCCCATGGGCAGCTGCCTCCTACCCTCTGGAGGAAGGTGAAAGAGAGGAGTAAGAGGACATAGCTCTGTCAGGGTCCCCCCAAATCCTTTCTGGGAAGGGGCGGAGAGGGGGATCAGGGACACAACCCTGTTCCTGCTCTCCTCTAACCCACTAGACAAAACCCCCTTCCGTAAGGCGGCCCCCTCTGCCTGCAAACCCTCCCCTCACAGCTTCCCCCTCCCTGGAGTCTCCCCTCTCCCCAAAGGCCCCTCCTCACGCCCTCCCTCCCCCCTCTCCGGGGCTCCCTCTCCCCACGACCTCCTCCCGCCCCTGCCCCGGCGTCCCTCTCCCTGGAGGCCCCCCCGTGGGCCTCCCCTCACAGCCGCCCCCAGCCCGGACAGGCCCCGCTCCGCTCAGCGAGGGGCACCGGGCCGGGAGAGGCGGCGGCACAGCCCGGGCCCTCCCTCCCCGATCTCTTTGCGGCGGCGGGTGCGTTCGGCGC
>JAVJGI010000001.1:119107439-119138810 GCA_035590275.1 Ibycter americanus | reverse complement strand
CCCAATACACCTGCAGCAGAGCACAGCACACCCCAGTACATCCCAGTACACCCCACCACAGCTAACAAGACCCCCACCCACCCCCAGACAGCCCCAGACAGCCCCAGCCGCCTCAGTTCAAGGCAGGTCCCTAAGCTGAGGGAGCAGCAAGGGGGGACCCAAACCCCAAAAGCAGCTCAGGGGACACACGGGGAGAGCAAACACCTTCCGTGCATTTGGCTCCCCCCCTTCCCCTTCATTTTTTCTCCTCAGAAAGCGGCGCCAGCCACCCTTGCTGCCATCGGCAGGCTGAGGCAGCGGCATGGACACCTTGCAGGAGGTGTTTCAGAAGGTGGACAAGATCGGGGAGGGCACCTATGGCGTGGTGTACAAGGCTCGCAACAAGCGCACAGGGCAGCTGGTGGCCCTCAAGAAGATCCGCTTGGACTCGTGAGTGGGGCAAAGCCCTGGCCCTGGGGCCGCCATGGCCTGGCCCAGCCCAGTGCCCACCCAGCCATGGGACTGAGCAGGAGGGCCCTGAGCCCAGCCTAGCATCCAAAATGGTGCTAGAGGCTCAAAAAAGCCTGATATGAGGGGAAAAAGTGTCTCTACTAGCTCCTGCAAGCAGCTAGGGCCTGGCCCAGCGCTACCTGGCCCTGGTTCCATGGTGGCGCAGGGCAGGGGGAAGCAGCCGCCATTTTGGGAGGTGGCCTGTGCCCCAGGGCTGTGGTGCTGGTGCCCGGTGAGGCTCAGCCTCCCGGCAGAGCCGGCTTCAACCCCTCCAGGCTGGGGACTGAGGAGGTGAAAGCTCATTACTGATCCCCTGGGTCAGCCCTGGGCTCTCTCCTCGATGAGCGCTGCCTGTGTGGACCAGGGGCCATAGTGGTGGGACTGCACCCCGTGGTGGTGGCCCCTCAGGGTGGTGGAGGTGGCTGCCTGAGGGGCAAAGAGCTTTCGTCTCCCCCCACATCCAAAAAACAAGGCTTGGGCATTTAAACTGTTGTTGCTTCTTCAAATGTTCCTTCAGGTGCTCCCAAACAAGCTCTGCCCCAGAGCTTGCACTGTCTAGGTCACTCCCTCCTTCTCCTTCCCTGTGCCTCCATTTCCCTCTGCCTCACCCCAGCCTCACACACGGCTCTGTCCCAGACTCGGGGTGCCTGGTATGAGATTCTCTCAGGTGATGGGGTACCATGGAAGAGAGAAGGGGCACAGGGCCCCGATGGGCTGTGGGATCCCACTGGGGGATGGGGTGCCATACAGCCTGTCTCTGCCACAGGGAGATGGAGGGTGTCCCCAGCACCACGATCCGAGAAATCTCACTGCTGAAGGAGCTGAAGCACCCCAACATAGTCAGGTACGACCTGGATGAACCGTCCCCACCAGCTCATTGATGAGCTTCTGCTCAGGGAGCTCTGGGTACAGGCAGCAAGAGGGGTTTTCCTGTCGTTCCCTGACTGCACAGACAGAAGCAAAATAAACCGAAAAATGCAGGAATCACTTGTGCTTCCCTGGTTCTCAGCAATAGCTCACAGCACTGCCACTTCACTCCAGCAACACAGGCTGGTCCAAGCTGCTGCCACCCCATGCTAGATACTGCTTTTATATCTGCCTCTGCTCGAAAGAACTCACAGAGCAGAGGCAGCTGTGGGAGGAGGGATGTTTGGGTATTTGCAAAGGTCTGGAGAAGGTGCTGAAAGGTACTGAAGGAAGCATTTGCACTTCTTTTGCAGGCTCCTGGATGTCATACACAGCCAGAATAAGCTCTATCTGGTGTTTGAGTATCTCAGTCAAGACCTGAAGAAATATATGGACTCATCCCGAACTGGAGAGCTTCCTTTAAGCTTGGTCAAGGTACAGTGTGGAAGGAGTGCTAACAGGCAAGGCAGAGAGCGTGTGTTCTTGCTGCCGTCTGCTGGGCAGCGCCAGCACTGAGCTGCTCTTACCCAGACTGCGTCTGGAAGAGATTCATCCTTGGCTGGAGGCATTCAACCTCAGTTCTCAAACATTTCAGCTGGGAAACCCTCGTGGCGCTATTGCTCAGCGTGTGTATTTCCCAACTGTTTGCAGGCTCTCCAGCCCATCTCACTGCAGAACAAACTGCTGTTAAGAGGTCAGCTGAGGGATTTATTGCTAATTGCCTTTGTATGGAGTAATGGATGGGTGGAAGGGACGGCCACTGGTTGGATTGGAGTCTCTCTTTCCCCATGTAGGGTGGGAGCAGTTTGTGTGCATCTCTAGTGGCCCACAAGCCTGGTGTTGCATTATAGCAAGGTCTTTTTTCCCATTTGGGTCTATAAATGATCCGAAACGTGTTGGTTCACACGATTCAGCCTTCAAAGTGGTTTCATCATGGTCTTGTCTGAAATCTTTTCTCTCCTTAGAACTACCTTTTCCAGCTGCTGCAGGGTGTGAGCTTCTGCCACTCACACAGAGTCATCCACAGGGACTTGAAGCCACAGAACTTGCTCATTAACAATGCAGGAGCAATTAAGCTGGCTGATTTTGGATTGGCAAGAGCTTTTGGAGTCCCCCTGCGCACATACACTCATGAGGTATTGTTGAGGCTCCTTACCACCTGAGAGCGGGGTACGCAATCCATAGTGGGTGAACAACAGCAGCATCACAAGCTACTCATCCATAACAGGGTCACAGCTGTGCCCAGGCATGTGCTCTTAACCTAACCCACAGCTAAGAAGTTACCTCATGTCCCCACAAAGTGTGCTGCCTGCTTTTACCTTAGGCTGCCTGCAAGCTGGGTTCTCACCTTCTCTGCGTAGGCTATATTTATTTGTTCCAGAGTGTTCTGTTGAAGAACAATCTGTTAATCCCAATCTTGCTGTCACTAAGGCATCTGCTAATTCAGCATGGCCTTGACACACTTGATTTGTACAGTCACTGCATTACAGCTAAGAAGAGAGGATCCCATGCCTCTAGTTTCACCCAGGGAAATGACAAAGCTTGTTTGTTGGTTCCTTACCAGGTGGTGACTCTGTGGTACCGAGCCCCTGAAATACTGTTGGGATGCAAATACTACTCAACCGCTGTGGATATCTGGAGCATCGGCTGCATCTTTGCAGAAATGGTAGAATGGGTATAACAATCTTTTTAATGAGCAGGGAGGGTGGGTCTGCAATGGGAAGTGGGGAAGGAGGGACAAGATGCAGAACATCTGTGATGCTGTGATCCCACCCTGTGCTGGCTAGCTGATCCTTAGCTGCAGGCTCAGAAGGAAATCTGCCACCCTTAGGGGCCTGGTGGAAGGCAAAGAAGCCTCTGTAGTCCGGCTGCAGCTCCAGGTACATGGGAATGTAATGCCTCTTCTTGCAGATGGGGTAACTCCAGTCTTGTTGCTGCAGCATTTTGTTCCTGGGAGGAGATGACTCTCTTGCTGATGTCCTCACAGTGGGCTGTAGAGAACAAGGACTCTCATAGCATGGCAGAGTGGATCTCCTAGGGGTCCATACTCCACTTTGAAAAGCTCTTGTTATCCCTGCAGTGTAATAGCACTATCCCTAGCTCCCAAAGCCCCCGAGCTGCAGATCAGCAGAGCTTGGGCAAGCAGGCAGAAAGGGCACTAGCCTGCAAGAGTGGCTGTTAGGAAACTGGAGACAAAGAGGGATAAGAGACTGGCTGAAAGAGGGACAGCCTCAGGGGAGCATGGATCCATGGAGAGGAGCTGGAGACAAGCAGTCAGACACCTGTGACTTTCCCAACCACTGCCTGGCAGAATCACTGCATTGTAACTGCCCTGGTCTGTGCAGTTGTTTGCATCTGCTGGGGCAAAGGATTGCTTGCAGTGGGAAATAAGGCTTGCAGCTGATGGAAAGGTGGGAACTGGCACTTCTTTTCCCCCTGCAGGTGACCAGGAAGGCCCTGTTTCCAGGGGACTCTGAGATAGATCAGCTCTTCCGGATCTTTCGCACCCTGGGCACTCCCACTGAGGCGACCTGGCCTGGAGTGACCCAGCTGCCTGACTACAAGGGGGACTTTCCCCGGTGGGCAAGGAAAGAGCTGAAGGAAATTATTCCCAACTTAGATCAAGATGGTAGAGACTTGCTGATGGTGAGTGAGGGCTCAGAACAAGACCTGGGAACAGACAGGACCATTTCAAACTGGGCAAATAATAGGGATATTTGGGACTGACCTACCTGGAAGTGGGTTAGCTGATCTGGCTCTAATGTTCATCTCTGCAACTGCAAAAAACACCGAATCATCAAATAGGGCTCAGTCCTGGCTCTGAAGCAGGACTGTCATTGTGGGTTACTCTAGGAAATGACCGCATTGAGGGTCAAGAAACCCTTCTACCACATTCCCCATAGTAACTTCAACTGTGGGTTACTCCCAAAGCCCAGAGAGGTGAAAGGCAGCATGGCCACCTGCATCTGGGCCCAGCCGTGTGCAGGTGCAATTGATCATTTGGTTTTTAAAATCCTAAATCTGCTGGGTTTTTCCTCTCACAGCAATTGCTCCTGTATGATCCCAGCAGGCGCATCTCAGCCAAGGCAGCCCTCAATCACCAGTACTTCTCCTGGAGAAGCCCTCAGAGCCCTGCAGAGCGACGTGCACTGCAGAGACACCGCAGATGAGAAGACACAGGTCTCCCCATGCACTTGCAGCTCCGGGTAGCAGTGCAGATCTGGTTTTGGGCACTTAGCAGCAGGCTGGCTGAAACCCAGGGCCACTTCTGCAGAGCCTGGAGGGGGACATTCTTGCATTTAGAGACTCAGCCTGTTGCTGGGGGAAAGTTTGTCTGGGTTACAGCCAGCAGAGCTGTTTTGAAGAGGTTATGTGCAAAAGGGTGGGAGGTAGTTATCAGCGTAAAACTGAAATGTGGATGAGAGAGCATCCTTCAGAGGTTTGTTCTTGCATTAGTCGGTAAGCTAAGGTGACACACAGTGATGTCTGTCTGACAGACTGGAGCATCCCCAGGTCTGTCGGTGACAGTTTCTGACACCAGGGCGTGCTGGAGCTCCACTTTGGGTACAGTAGCACTTGCTCAGCTCTCTGCTGCTGTTAACAAAGACTGGGCTTGTCAGCACTAGACAAGTTCTTTAATCTGAGCTGTTTTACAGAGGTGAGATTCTGCTGTTTCACAAGCTGAAGAACACTATCAGGTGTCTTAATTCGTGCCTTAACTAGGACCAAGAAGCCAAAAGATTCAGTTAGCATAAAGCACTTGCTGCACATGGCTGGAAACAGCTAACAGCTGAAACACTGGCTTTCTGTCTTGGAAATGTTTTTGCTGTTCAAATGTTTGGGGAATTGTCACTAACTTTTGGCGTGGTTTTGACATAATTTTTTTTCTTCCAGTACAGAAAAAAATAAAGGCTTTTGATTTGTTCAGAAACTTCAGTGTTTGTTGTTTGGCACAGCCCATCAGGCTAGTGACACAGGACAGTCTGGCTAGTCCTTTTTTCCACAGAGCTCTTCTCCCTTCCTCATCTCCTGCACTCTTTCTTTTATCCTTTCCAGCCCAAATCCTTGGCAGGTGCAGAGATGTGCTCTTGATTCTGTTGCAGAACAAGGGGCTGATGGTTCTGCAGCCCAGTGCTGTCTCAGTATGGGGAGATGGGCTTGCATTCCATCAGAGGTTGCCACAGACCAGTGCAGAGTTATGTTCTACTTATTTAAATACTCAAAACACAGATTTTTAACTTAGGGAAGCCAAACTTCTGCAGTCTTGTTTTTCATGCAAGTGCACACATTCCTTGCACTGATACCCTAAGAACTGATATCAGCACAACCTGACAGCTCTCAAAAGCTATCACGTTCCTACAGTTTCATGAAACATAATGCAGTAAAGGAGAGCGGCAGATGCACACACAGCTGTAATGCAAACCTCCCTCCCCAGCTAATTAAATACCAGAGAATTTGCACAGGGGAAGGAAATCTTTAGAATGCCTCCTGAAAAACCCCTCTCAGCCCAAGACCTGCCTGTCTAAGGCCAAGCTCTGTTGTCCTTTGGCTTCCTCCATCATTCGTTCCTTCTCACGATCCAACAAAATGCAGCAGGTGGCTCTGCTAAGTTCTGGACATCAAAAAGACCTTTGTCATCCCTATTGTAGCTGCTGCACCTCCTGACAGATCCCCAACAGTGAAACCCCGGGACCTGTTGCTCACCTCCCTCTGCGCCCTGCCACACTGCCTGGCTGTACTTCCCCTGCAGGTTTAGAAGCCACCAGGACCTGGGGAGCTCGCTTGCCTCTGCAATTTGCACAAATTAGGGTTTTTGGGGCAAATGGGGGTTGCTTTGCTTGTGAAGCTGTTCTTAGGAGTCATGCTGGAGTGGCTGCCTAGAAAAAGCTGACCTGCTCATGGTTGGGAGGGATCGTTTTCTGACTGAGCAGGGGAGAGCAAGCAGCTGGGCTCACACGGCAGCTTCAAGAGCCATATGATAGGAAAACCAAAGCCCTGCTGTGCACCTGCAGCATCTCATGGCCTCTGTGTGACAACACCCAGCTCACAGGGGCACATTTGTGGCACCTGAATTAATTCTGCTATAGGAATCATTTCCCTGCCTTTGCATACATGTTTTAAAGTAAATTCATTTTGTACAGACAATGCTCTGTTATTTGCTCTATGCAAACAAACGCTCATGTTGTACCAAACAAGCTGTTTGCAGAAGAGTTGCTTGGTTTTTTTTTTAAAGCAATCTGCATTAATAAATACTGAGGACATTCATCCAGTCCAGAAACATGAATAAAATTACTACAGCTCATCTAGCCCAACTAAATGAAGCAACAGGCTGAACTTCAAACATTTATGAGCCAACCCCACTGCCAGCAAAGGGAACCAACAACAGCTGTGTTGAAATAACGCTGCTCTGGGAAAGCCAAGCTGCAGTGCCATCGCCCTGTGCCCGGGAAGGGAGGAAAAGCACTACCTGGCTCCTCCTGAGCAACTCACAACCCTGCCAGGCAGCTGGGCTCTGGGGAACCCCCATGGCTGTGTGGTGCTTCCTAAGGGCACATCAGGAAGACACTGTATGAGCTGCTTTCTGCAGATAAGGACCCACTTGACAGCAAAGAAAAGGATTTTTAGTGGGTTGGTTTGTTTTTTTTCAGAAACAAAAAGCAGGCCAGCCTTCAAGGGAGACTACTCAGCCAGCTAGACTGCCTAATCGCCTCTTAACGCCTTCACCCAGCCCTAGGTAAATACCTCCCACCATGCAGTTAGAGAGCACTTTATTCAAAATGATTAACTGACTGCCTAATTACCAGAACTCCAAGTCCCACAGTTACAGAGCATTCCCCAAAACCATTTAATCAGCACTTCAGGAAAGAGTCACCATGCGAACATTGCGCTGCTTTAAAAACTAGCAGGGGTTTATCTCATTTGCAAGGGGAGCAGCTGGGAGGAGAGCCCCACGGGGCTGGGCGAAGGGAAGGCTGGCAGCAAACTCACCTGTTGGGCAGGGCTGAGCTGCAGAGGAGGCAACAGTCCCACTCCTGATGGATCCTCCCTGCTTTCAGCCAGCCGAAGGGAGCAAAGCCAAAGCACAGCAAGGCTGCTCCCAGCAGCTTTGAAGAGCTGGGACCTGAAGACTGCTGGGAACCTCACTGGGCCAGGGCTCCTTGATTGCACTGGGATGTGATCCTCACCTGGCCATGTTCCTGTGCTCTAAGGGCTGTTGGGCTTGCCCTGGCAGGAGGCCAGGTCAGAGTTTCTCTCCTGCTGTGTCCTCTGGTCCATCACAGCCCAGCTCCAGCCCTTGCTGCTGGTCCAGACCAGCCAGGAGTGGGATGCAATGCCCCAGTAGTGCCCTACCAAAAAGAAGCAGGCTAGGGATGGATGCTCTAGGGTGTGTGCAACAGTTTTTCCCATTGTAAAGAAACAAATTACCCCACATTGATCATGGCAGCTGAGGTGGTCACGAATGCCAGCCACAGGCCTGAGAATAAACACAGATCCTGCAGAGCATTGGACAGAGCCTGGGCAGATCTTGGACCAGAAACTTGGTGTTTCCATAGCTGGACTCTGATTGTTAATGGTGAACACTGCCTACCAGAAGGGAGGTAACAGAACCCATGATTGTGCTGATCTTGCCAGCATGGGAAGAGTTTCTTCTTGGAGCCCAGACTTGAAATCCCAGCAAGGCTATATACAGAAGTGAAGGGTGTGCTGCTGCTCTCACTGGGGAAGGACGGAGAGAAAAATCTCCACCCTTCTGGGTTATTTTGGGTTTGTTGGCATTCCTAAACAGCAGCAGATAAAAGAGCCCCTGGGAGAGGGGGAAGAGCAACTCATGTCAATAGGAAGTCATCTTTCTCATCCCACAAAGCCAGGGGATACTTCACAGTGGGGTAGATACTAGGGAAGAATATCTGGGAGATGAGAGTTGCTCATTTCAGCAAGGGCTGAACAGTGGAAGTGACAGAGAGGAGTGAAAGCTCACCTGAAGAAATAGCAAGTGCAGGTTTTCCAGTACTGCTGGGTGGATCCTGCAGCCAAGGCCAAGGGCTGTAGAAAGCAACATCACTGTTGAGTGCAAGCATCATCAGTACTACTGAAGGTCATCCCTTCCTTTGCAAGACATCTGCCTGGTACAGCACAAGCCCCCAGAATCACCTACTTCAACAGGGTTTGGTTTTGCTTGGGGCTTGGCTTCCTTGGCCAGCAGCTCAGTGAAGCGACTCAAGGCATTGTGCAGCCAACACCATCACCGGTCTGCAGCCAGAGGGGCACCAGGGACAGGCAGCAGGGTAGGGGGCAGACGGGGTGGCTGTTCCATTCAGTAGCTGCCTGCAATTAGACTGGATCAAACATAACATGGAACTGCACCCTTTGGCAACCAAGTCCCTCTTTCAGAGGTGTCCAAATGACCAGGGAGCAAAGTCCTGTTAGCTTTCAGTTTTAAAGACAAATACAACAAAATCTTTAAAAATACAGATTCACAGGCAGAAAGAAATTTAGGGGGTTCAGTGCTGTGAGATCAGGGGGAGAAAGGGTCTGAAAACCCTTTGTAGATTAGGCTGCAGGGCACAGGATTGCATGGGGGGAAGCCTAGCCATGCCTTCAGCCACTTTGCAGCGTCAGCCGGCAGAGACAACACAGCCACAGAGACACACTTTCTATGTTTATTGCATGCAGAAGAATGACCCAACTGGAAAACACTCTGGCTCTCCCCCCTTTCTGGGCATAATCCATTTAACCTACTGCCAGTGGAGTTCTCGCAGTCAGCCCCCCGCTTTGCTGTCACAGCAGCAGCCGGGGGACTACGGGGGCCCCTGTGTGTCAGGGCTCTCACGCTCACGATCACGCTTTCTTCTGCGCACGGCCAAGCTGCGTTGGGAAGCAGATAGCTAAGATAGAAGAGTATGCAGCCCTAAATGCTAGATGCTCCGTTCCTGTGATCGCTGCTGCCTCCGTGGGGAGAGGTGTTTTGAAGAGATGAGCTCCTGAAGGAACCAGATCCAGTAGGTGCCTGAATCCATTCAATGCCTGAACCGGGAGAGCTTGGGAGAACGGCTTGCCTGGTGGTACCGCTGATACCCCTCCGACGTGGCTGGGAGCAGCAGGAGGCTGCTCAGCGAATCCTTCTGGCAGAGGGCCATGGCCTCCTTGTAGTTTATCTTCTCTTTAGTGACAGGGTCAATGAGATCTTTCTCATAGCTGGACTCATCCTGGAGCCTGTTGGCCAGGTTGCCTGTTATCATCCCGGTCTGGGCAGCTTCCAGCACAGGGATGCGACCTGTTTTCTTGGGATCGATGAGCCCTCCAGTTAGATGCTGGACCTCCAGGTAGGGGAAAGCGGTGTCATTGGTCATCCATCCCTTCTGAACTGCTTCCCCCACAGACAGCCTTCGCTTGGTCACCGGGTCCTCAATCCCTGTGAAAGCTTTCTGGGCGTTGAGCAGTCTCTGCATGTAGGTCCTGTCAATCAGCCCCCTCTCGATGGCCTTATGGACTGAGAACCGGTCCCGAGAAATGAGGTCTATGATGCCCCCTGTGGCAGCCTGGGCTTCCAGGAGCTTCTGAGCTGTCATAGGATCTAGCAGTTTCTTCGCAACAGCAGTCTTGATGTTGTACTTGGTATCGGTGGTGGTGTCATACACCCCAGCAATGGGAGATGTGTCCTCACAGAAGCCCTTCTGTGAGGCTGGGGGGAAGAAGCTTTGGGTTTGGTGGGTGGTGGGTGATGAAAGTGGGGATTTGGAGATGATGGAGCCAATAGAGAGGGTCGGGGGAGGCTTGGATTCCCCAGCCACCAGCAAGGCGAATTCAGAGATGGGAATCTTACCATCCCGGTACAGCTGGTACTCCTCCTTTGTGATCCTCCTCAGCCTTAGCGCATCATCAATGGAGTACTGCTTCCCACTTTTCTTGTCAAGGAGAACTGAGACTTCCCCATTTGGACCCAGGGTGGTGACTTCCTCCCAGTCACACTCCAGCTCTTGCAACTGGATGTACTGGCCTCTGTCTATGATACCTCTCTTATAGGCCTCGTAAGGGGACATATCCTTCCCTGTCTCAGGGTCCAAGATGGAGATTTTGGTGGAGAGGTTCGTCTCTCTCATCTGGGTCTCATGATTGATTTCTTCCCGGTTGACCCTTGACTGAAGATCTCGAATGAACCTCTCCTTGTTGTAGATCTGGTCCTTCTCCCTAAGGATGTCTGCCTCCAGCAGGGAAAACTCATGTTCCAGCTGCTTCTTCTTCTGCCTGTCATTCTCAGTCCGTTGGTTGAGCAGTTTGGACTCCTCCCGAAGGAAGAGGACTTTCTGCTGTTTCTGCCTCTCCAGCTCCCGCAGTTCATTCTCCAAGTTGGCTCTCTCCTGGATGGCCAGGTTCCTGGCTTTCTGCAGCTCTGTCTCTTCACGAGCCCATGTCCTCTTCATGCCTTCAGCTCTCTCGATCTTCTCCCTGAGCCGCCGTACCTCCTCTTCTGCCTTTTGCTTGGCTCCTCTCTCCCTGTTCAGCAGCTCCCAGATGCGTGCACGTTCACTCTCCAGTGCTCTGTCCTTTTCCACTCGAATCACCTCCTTGTAGATGGTCTTCTCCTGGGATTTTGTTTTCTGCAGGACATCAACTTGCATCTGCAGGTTCTTGCATTCTCTCTGCAAGTTCAGCACCTCCATCTTCTCACGGTCCAGCTCCAAGCGCAGGTTGCTGGCAGACTGTTCGAGGACTGGGTCCTTCTCCAACTTGACCACTTCCTCCATAATGATCTTTTCTTGCACTGGGGCTGGACTCTCCTCCAGCTCCTTTATTCTCAATGTAATTTGTCTCATCTCCTTCTCCAGCGCAAGCCTCTTGCTTCGATCCTCCTGAAAGTTGAGCAACTTCTCTTGCTCTTCCACCAGCGCACGAACCTGTTGCACGTCACGTTCCAGGCGACGCCTGTTGCTCACCTCCTCGTCCAGGCTCCGGCTCAGCCTGTTGTGCTCATCTCGGAGCTTTGGATCCTTTTGAGTCAGTATCACCTCTTGAACAACTACCTTTTCCTCTGGCTTTCGCCTCTCCAGTAGCATGTATTTATTCTGCAAGTCATAGATTGCATCCTCTGCAGCTCTCCTCTTTTGAGACATGTTACGCACCTCTTGACGGAGGCGATCAGCTTCTTTTTCCAAGAGTGGGTCATTCTCATATCGGATGACTTCCTTGTTGACCAGCTTGGTTTCTACCTTGGATCTCTCCCTCTTCCATTCATCCCTTTCACCCTGCAGCCTAATGAGCTGCTCTTGGGTCCTGCCATTGGTGTTCACTAGCTCATTGAGCTGTTGTTTCAGCCTGTCGATTTCCCTGAGAATCTCCGGACTCTTCTCGTGTTTCACGACCTCCTCTATGACCTCCTTAAGCTCCACCACTGGTTTCTGCGACCTTAGGACGTTGAGCTCTGCTAAGGCCTCTTCCACTTCACTGTCAATCTTTGTCCTTTTCAGAGTAACTTCCTGCAGCTCCCTTTTCAAGTGTGCAATTTGCCGCTCCGTTTCAGGATCCACCAGGAAAATCTCATTGACCCTCTCTTTAACCTCTATCCTTGGTTTTTGCTTCTCTGCAATACTGTACTGGCTCTGCAGCTCTCCTAGCTCGCCCATAAGCATCATGTTTTTGCTCCTCTCTTCTTCAATCAGAGCTTTAAGCTTAGAAGACTCTTTCAATAACTCTGGGTCCTGCTCTACCTGCTTCACCTCCTTAACAATAATTTTGGGTTCTGCCGTTTCAATTAGTCTTTCCACCTCCTCGATCTTGTTCTTCACTTTCACTATTGCTTCTTCAGCAGACTTCCTCTTGAAGGATTCCTCATCAATTTGTAGCTGCAGGGTCCTAACGGACTTGAGCATTTCTGGGTTTTTCTCCAGCTTGATCAGCTCCTTCACCACCACCTTCTCCCGGATATTGGGCTGCTTTCGCTCCAGCATGTGCAGCTCTCTCTTCTGCTGCTCAAGTTCAGAAGCAGCAGCCAAGCTTTCCTCCTGGAGACGTTTGATCTCCTGACGAAGACTGGCTGCTTGGCTGTCCAGGCTTGGATCTTTCTCAATTTTTGTGATCTCTTTGGTGAGAAGCTGGGCAGGAACGACCTTCTTCTCACTCTCCATCTGGGCAAGCTTCCGGCTCATCACTTCAATGTCTTCTTGCAGGCTCTCCTTCTTTTTGCCTTCCTCTTCAATCTGCTGTGCCATCTTAGACAGGTTGCTCTCCACCTGTGGGTCTCTGTAATATTCTATCACCTCCTTTTCTTCCACTCTTTCAATGGGCTTCTGAGTCTTCAACATTAGCAGCTTGTTTCTGTGCTCCTCTAGGTCTTCTTCAATCTTGGCCACTTTCCTCCTTTCCTCCTCCAGCTGCGATTTCAACCCCTCAGATTCCCTGCTGCTTGTGGCTTTGTTTTCAGATTGCTGGGTTCCCTCATGTACAGCTTCAATGTCCTCATGCACTTCCTTCTGCAAGGGAAAAGAGAAAAAAAATGCAGAGAAACCAAGTCACTCTTTGAATCTGGCGCAGAGGCTTTTTTCATGACAAGGCATGGCAGGAGACAGAACTGGTACGGAATCCCCAGGGAGCCTCCAAATAGGGCTGTTTGTAAATGGCCAGTGCAGACACGTTCTCACCATCTCAAGCAAGTGATTTGGTGTGTCTTCCCCTTGTCGTGGAGATGCTACGGCAGCCCACAGAGGGGCTTTGTGCTGCCTTGTTGTATTTGCAGCTGAGGGAGGGTGAGATGGTCAGTCCCGGCTGCGCAGCTGGTTCCTGGTAGCATCATGGAGCATCCCAGTTTAATCTTTTGTCCTTCCTGAGCACACTGAAAGTCACCCAGACCAGAGACCTTTCCTACAGGTGAATCAAGCCCTAGAACAGCATGGAAGTCCTGTTCCTTGGAAGTGTTTTCAGAAGGCTGTGATCACTAATTCCAGCCACATCCACAGACGAATCTGAAATTCTTAGTCTGTGAACATTGATTAGATAGAGATGAGGACTTAAGAGCCTTGACCTTTTTTCCTAGCATAAACTAGAGCTTCAGTAAAGGGGTGAGGGCCCACAGAGGTGATGAAAGTCACAACCTGAGATCAGTGTCAGTGAAACTCTGGTTCCTCATGGTCTTTTTCTCACAGGGGTTTCCATTCCTGTCCTTCCTCACACCTGATGTGGAAATCTGGGGATGGGTGGGGGGATCCCAGGCTGAGCAGATTGCTGACAGCTTTGGAAAGCTCATTTCAACCCCCAATCTAGAATGCCCCAATCTTGCCATGAGCTGTTAACTGGTACCTTCTCAACAATCTTCTTGGCAAACTCCAGCCGGCTGAGCTGCTGTTTGTTTTCTGCTGCCACCTCCATGTAGAGCTTGGTTACATCATTTTCCTGAAGAAGAAACAGCGGTGAGAGCCTTGCCCCTCACCCTGACACAGCTCTGTCAGATGGCACACTCTCCCATCCCTCCTTTGACCTGGATGCACTTTGTGTACTGCACTATTCCAGGGATCAGTGTCTTCACATCTGACTTTCTAGAGAGACGCAGATCCTGCCCCCTTTATTTCCATGCCTGGTAGATGCCTGCTAGCTTACACAGGGTCCAGACTTCCAAACTCACCTTGCGCCACGCACGGATGGCAGTGGGCAAATAGCCCAAAGGGATGCGGGAGAACTGAGGTGTAACTGGAAAAAGCACCCAGGAGCTCTGGCTCAGTCCTGCCCCCGCACACCCACCCTGTAAGTTTTATCTTCACACACAATATGGTAAGGAGGCATCATCAGCAATCTGGACCGAAGGTACCAGACACTCCCCCTAATTCTGGATCTCATGAGCTGCTTTGCCCTATAGACAAAGAGATCCCTGATGACATTTGACCTTGGGATTAGGACCATGATCAACTGTGGCCGTAAGAGTGGATTAAGGCCTTGCAGAGGACTTGGGACTTGGGTAAGGAGCTAGCCAACAGTTTCCATGCCTTCATCTTAACATTTTACCTGGGCCTGGATGCTTTCTTGTAGGGGGGTCACACGCAGCCTCTTTGCAGCAGAGTCAGTCAGGGTAGGGTCCAGAGAAGAGCTGTACTTGCCTGCTTGGAGTTCATAGTCCTGTTCAGAGCAGAAACAGAAGCATCAGTTGGGATCTCTCGCGTGAGACACTAAGGGAGTGCTACATGAGAGAACCCAGCCATACATTGAGTGTGGACTGCACGTTCCGGGATAGTCTGACCACTGCGTTCTTCTCGGGCTCCTTGCTTTCGATCTCCTCCACCAGCCTCTGCAGGAGACACACATGACGTTAAGGACTGGTTGAAATACAGCAACCCAGTAATACTCTTGCAGCCAAGAGCAGTAGCTCAGCCTAGTACTGGAGGGAACGGTGGGAACACAAAGACATTTAGGAAGAGTCTCTGGGGCTTTAGAAGCTCTCAGCAGCACTCTCACTTGCCCAGGACCTGCCACACTGATTTATCACAAATGAGATAAATACCGGCCAACACAGAGACCTCCACATCTCATCATCTGAGATATTCAGCTTAGGATCTGCTCAAGGAAAGAAGGATGCATGACCCAGATGCAACATCTCAGCCCAAGGTGCAATCTTTCAGGATCTGGGTGCGTCCTCTCGGTGGAGAGGATATCAACCTGGGGGTGACTAGCTCAGATGAGGACAGCACCACTGTAGATGAACACAGCTGGGCAAGATACATCATCTGTGGGCTGCAATCCATTGTCTCCTTGTTCTAGTTCATTCACTGTGATGGGTAGAGCACGCAGCTAGGAGCTGGTTGGTACTATTTTGCATACTGTCCACAAGCAAATTCCCCTAACCCTGTAACATTACAGGTCATGATGCTTGCCCTGGAACACACCTTCTGTGCCTGCAGCTTATAATTGATCTGGCTTGGCCCATCGGTGGTCTTCACTTGGTGCTTGGGTAGGTTGTTCATCCAGAACATCAGGTTCTCATTGGAGTTTTGGAACTGCTGGTAGGTAAGGCTGATATTTCTGAGGGTTTTCTCTCTGCATAGCACAAAGGTGGACAGGAACATTAAGGGGAAGAGCAAAGGTTCACATGCAAGTTCCTAAAAAGACACTATGGTGAGAATGTCACCACAACAAACACCAAGATAACAAAAACAAGGGGGTGACAACTGGTCCCTGAGTGGGGACCACAACTCGGTGCACATCAGGTTTGCTACTGCAGCATGAATACAACTTGGGAGATGAGAGAAGGAAAAAGGCAGGCAACCAGCAGCAGTGCCTGTGAGAAATGTTAAGCACCAGGGTCTCTCTGCGTAGGGTCACTGGGTCAGGCAGAGGCCAGCAGTCAGCTGCTTAAGATTGTCTTCTCGCAGCTATCTGGAAGCTCAAGCCTGTGCTGAGGATAGGAAGGTGGCAACTACACGGCAGGACAGACCTGGTCCTCAGTATTACAGAACAGTGGTCAGGATCAGGGTCCTGCAATGAAGAACGCACTCTTGGGACTTTAACTAATGCTGGTCCACATTAGCTAAGAGGAGCAGAGATGCTGCCATAGTTCCTCACCGCTGATCCAGCTGGTCCGCAACGGCATGGTAGCGATCATTGAGGAGCTGCACCTCCCGCTTCTGCCGAGGCAGGTCAGGGCAGTACTCCTGGAAGTTGTTCTGCACAGCGCTGCAGCTGTGCTCAGCATCCTTGAGCGCCCGGTTCAGCTTCAGCACACAGTCCTCTTGAGCTACCACATCCCGCTTCATCTTCTGCAGGGGCAAAAAAAAGACACCTCCAGGTTTGCATCAGTCGATGCACCAACCAGAAATAACCTCCTTAACACTGTTAGTAACCTTGCACTACCTGGGGGCTAGTCAGGCTCTCCAAGACAGACATGCAAGATATGGAGCAGTGAGACTTACTCAGTAAAGAAGGCAGGAAGCAAGGTGGGTTGGATGGTGCGTGTAGCAGAAGGGAGAAGTTTTGGGGAGTGATAGTCAGGGTTGGAAGGGATCTCTGGAGATCATCTAGTTCAACCCCCCTGCTAAAGCAGGTTCTCCTAGAGCATGTGAAGGCAAAAAAGCGTCCCTGTGAGTGCTAAGGATGGGGCAGGGAGATCAGAAGCAGGAAGGAACAGGGATGGACGTGAGGCAGAGCAACAGAGTTTAGATGCTAAGGGGTTCATCGTGTATTTTAGGGACCCCAAAAGTAACCCGAGAGGGACAGAGCTTGTTGCTAGCCAGTGAGTGCAGGTCAACCTGCAACACTAACACAAAGCCTTCAAGAAACAAGTCCTTAGAAACGCTTCATCAGTGCTGCCTCAAGGTGCTCAAATAAGCAAAGTCCAGCTCTCCCCACTATGGCTACCAGAGATCTCCCTTCCTTAACGAAAAGCCTGATGTTCCCCTACCTGCAGGTCGTTGGCCCGGTCCTGCAGGGCATTGGGGGATGCAGGAATGATGCTATCCTGAGCCAGCTTGGCCTCAAACGTGCTGACAATCTTGTCTGTGTTCTCAATCTGAGTCTCCAGGTTCAGGGCAGCCTTAGCCCTGGGGTAAGAGAAAAATGACAGGACAAGGTTAGCTACAGAAGACCCCATTCTTCTCCTGTTCTCTCTGATTTTGCACATTTAAGCTTATTTAACATCGAAGCTTCTGCAGCATGGCAGAGAACAAGCAATATGCACTCACAACCCTGTCATGCTGCCCAGAAGTCAGATATGGGGCATGTCACCACACATAGCAGAGCTGGGACACACACCCACTGCAGTGGATTTTCCACAGTGGGGAGATCACAGATTATATACAGGAGCTCCTTCAGAGGTGTCTTTGATGATGGATGGGAGGTTTCCAACCTGCACCAGGTTGGATGGACCTCAACCAACACCCAGAGAGACCAGAAAAGTTTTCTCTCATGCTTCTGTGTTGGCACCTCTGTGCAAGGGCTTCCTTCCCTCATCCCCATCAGGCCTTGCCATCATCACTCACTTCTCGTTGTAGAGGCTGGAGAGCATATTGACATCGTTGTATTTGCTCCTGAGGGCATTCAGTGTGACGGGAAGCTGGGAAGCCGAGGTGCTGGTGGGTTTCTTGGAAAGATAGGTCTCACACTCTTTCTGCAAGGCATCCTTGGCTGCCCCCAGGTTCTCAAGTTTCTTTGTTGTTTCCTGGCACATCAGATGGGAGCAGAGTCACCCAACGCAGTCATAACAGTGCTGTTGCGAAAAGGTGTCTCCCTCAGGGGCGGATTTTGCTGTGGGGCTAAGGGTGCGGTAGCCCTCTCATGAGGAGCTGGCCCTGGGGGCACAGCCCCATCCAGACTGGGGCTGTCTGGCAACGGCAGGGTGTGGGAAAGAGATCCACATGGACAGAGATGGAAGAAACCTACC
Source organism: Ibycter americanus (assembly GCA_035590275.1). Lineage (NCBI taxonomy): Eukaryota > Metazoa > Chordata > Aves > Falconiformes > Falconidae > Ibycter > Ibycter americanus. Next base: position 119,121,061 of record JAVJGI010000001.1, on the reverse strand, counting down.
TGCCTGACTCTATGCTTCTGCCAGGGCTGGGTAAATACCCACAGATGAAGATGTAACAAGCTGAACTACTACAGACCCAGACCTTATCCCAGAGGAAAGGAGGGGGGCTCCAGGGCACTGCCTCTTTTCCTGCCCCCCTCGCATCTACCAGTCTGTACTTCCCACCAGGTGAGCCTAGTCTTTGGATTAATTCCCTCTCCCCTGTAGTCTTTTATGCTACAGACTTGGAAGTGAGAGGTGACAGCATCCCCACAGCAAGGCTGAGGACCATCCAAGACTGGTCCACAGCTCTGAAATAAACGGACCATCTTGCTGCAGAGCTGAGCCAAGGGAAAAGCCTGCATCTCCCTAGGGTTTGGCTTAATCTGTCCCGTTTCAAGGGCTCAAGCCAGCCCGAAACCCTTCCAACTGCATCATGGTCTTCTCCTTTGTAGCACCAGTTATCACCTCCTGTGTAATTCCTATGTCAACCTGTTTTGGGCCAAGGACACAGCACTACCAAACTCATCCTGCTGTGGTGAAAATTTATTAAATTGATTACTGCTTATGAAAAAGTCTTTGTCTTTAATTAGGAATCATTGAACTTGGACAGTGAGCTCAGGGAGCTCAAGGACAACTTTAATGAGCAGGTGGGGTTTGTCCTGAGCCCCCTGAACAAGCAAGATGTGATCAGGACCATGCAGACAATAATATTGTGTGCAGCTGCGTCATGACGGTAATTCCACCATGCTCGGGCATCTGGCCAACATCCCTGGCATGTGTGAACCTTACAAATCATGCGAGAGTGCACACCTGCACTTAGCCTAAACTTAAAAGTTGACATACACTAGGTATGTAAACTGTTTTTGTTTTTCACCGAGTATAAAGGCAGGCAAGCTCTGGGACTGGGCAGAAGCCTCACCTACAGATGGATGCACATGTAGGAATTTTCCCAGTTACCGAGAGATTCCTGGCGCTGGCTGCAAGGGGGCTTCCCAGCCGAAGTGTGGGCCTGGATGATGTTAAGGTGGTAACTGGTGACGTATCCTTTTCTTAGCCTCTGTAACACTTTGTGGTAATGATTTGATGCTTCACTCTTATTGCTCTTTTATCGTATTGTGCATAATAACTAGTACTGTTTCCTTTCATCATACCACATGCTATTTTCCTTTATTATATTGTAATGTAATAAGCCGCATTTATCCTTATATTTGATTTGGAATTCATTTTTGCTTGATATCCAGTCAATCAGCAAAACACCTGCCCCAAGCTGCCCACAGCAGCACCCACCTGCTGGTGTTTGATCCTCCTGGCAAGGTCATCTGTGGGGTCACTGTAGTGCACCGGAGACCTCACTCGGTTCAAGACCTCCTTCTCTACCTGAACCAGGTCCTTGCCAACACGATCCAGGCTACTGAGAAGCTGGTCAGCTTGGGGATCATCTTGGATTACAGGGGGGCTCCTGGACAGAGCTGCAGTGAGACACAGCTTGGGTTAATCCCCATTCCTCACCTGCCATTCCAGTCGTGGTGCATGGCCCTTTCCCTGAGCTCTCCCATACACGGTCCCTAAAGCTCCAGCTCCCTTTCATGACAGCCCTGCTGCAAAACTCTGTCCTTCGTGTTTTGCAGCTCTGAAGCACACAGGCTCCTTCTGAGCATGGGGTTTTGGTGCAACCATAAATGATGCAATTAACATTTCCGATCTGCAGAGCATCATGCACATGCATGTGCCTACTCATGGAAAAAGGCTTAGGAAAATGGATTTAGCTCTGCCCTGGCCAGCCAGAGCTCAGGTCCAAAGGAGGGACAAAGACAGCCATGGGCTGCCATGCAGACACATCCCTGCTCAGCTCTGCTGGGAGCTTTTGAACTACAGCTGTGGGACTAACACAGCTAGCCAGGGCTTTAGCCATGGCTGTTTGCTTATTCCATCACCCCCAGCTAGGGAAGAGAACCATGAGGGACCCTGATTCCAAAGGATGTTTAATTAAGGCTTCTAGATAGGCACATCCTCCTGCAGCCCTAAACACCCTGCAACTGTTGATGAAGCTGGAGGTCAATCTCAGAGGTCTGAGAAGGGCAACAGAGATTTTAAGTGAGTTGCCCAAGATCACACGGTGAGCCCTTGGCAGCACTAGGAGTCAGGTTATCGCATCAGCTGCTCTTTTCCATAGAGCAGCAGCCAACCTCACACTGACCCACAGGTACCTCTACCTGCCCAGGTGACTGCTCTGCTTCCAGCCAGGCTCGGGAGCTCTGCAAGGGAGGTGCATGGGCTTGCTTTGGAGAGGGCTTGACTGACATACCCGCCTGGCTGGGCTGAACCTGCTCCTTCTGGCTGCATCTCAGGGTGCTCTGAACCGCCGCTCGCTTCTGCTTCACCGTGTTAAGCTCCCCCTCCAGCCTGTGAGCAGAAAGGAGCATCGTCAGCCGGCAGGATGGGAAACTGCTGCACGGAGCGAGCCTTGACAGAGCCCAGCTCAGCAGCAGCTTCATGCCTTTGCCGGGAAAGGTGCTCCCAAAGGCAGGGGAAGGTGCTCCCAAAAGCAGGGGCAGGCTGGGAGCCTGCAGCCTGTTGTAATTCAGAGATGTTCCTTAGGAAAGAAGACAGCAGCAAGAGCAGCTGATTTCTCCCAGTGGAGCCAGTGTTTCCAACTCTCAGCAGAACCTATCAAAGCTGGAAATTTATTTCCTATCACTGCAGTGCTTTGCAGCTTTGCAGGAAGCGAGTACAAGTAGCTGCTTCTGTGGCTGCCGCACTAGAAATGCCAAGTCTCATTTGTAAGGATGGTTCCCCTCTAACAAAAGTAGAGCTGGGATCAGCAGGAGCTGGAAGGACCAAAAAAAAAATAAAATCTCTGGGTGAGAAAAGACTGATGGAACCAGGAGGAGGGGCCTTTGCAGGACCAGGCTAGCTGACATCCCTGCTGTGGACTGCTCCAGCTGAACATCGGGCTCTGAAACCAGCAAGTCCCAGCTTGCCTGGCTGTTGTCAGACGAAGGCTGTCCCTCCACAGGGCCAGGACATAGCTCCATGCAGAGGGACTGAATGGTGGAACAGGCTGGGAAATAAAACAAAACCAAGTATTTTGCGTGTAGGGAGGGAAGCAAACACTGGGAAATGCAATAAGCCGTCAGATGTGGCCTGAAAAGGGTGAGAGTTCTCCAGGCAACACCTGCAGAGCTGTTAATCCAGGAGGACATTGCAAACTTTTTCTTTCCTGTTTTAAAACATACATGGAACCCATAAATCCAAAGGACTCGGTAATGTGGGACATGTGAGGAGGGGTACACACCCGGGAAGAGCAACACAATGAAGTAATGACACCTGCGTGACCGGGGACCCAAGCTCCCATCACGGGCATGCCCAAGTCAGTCTGAATCTGGGCTGTGGGCCTTTCCACGGCACTTGAGCAGCACTGATTTATCCAAGCACCCGGGGATATGATTAAAAAGGTAATGCTGAAGCTCCCTGCCCCACCGCCCCATCCTGTGGGAACCACAGAAGCTGGCTGAGCAGCCAGGCAGCAGACTACGCAGTGGTTCAAGGAACATTTCTCAGTTTCTAGCTGGAGCTGGCTGAGAGGAGATACCACAGATAACTCTGTCCTGTTTGGCAAGTCCCAAGCTCCAGGCTGATTCTGCAATGAATTTAGTCAAACCTGTGCGAGTCACATGTTTGGGTGAAGAAATCAAGCCCGACTGCCAGAAAGCTCTTTGACAGCAAGGTCTGTGCAGCGTGCAGTGCTGTCGAGGAATGGCAGGAACCTGGACGAGATACTTGGGTGCAGGGAACAATCCCTCTCCAGGAGGGATTTTGTACTAGACAGTCAAGAGGTCTGCTCCCAGCTGCTGTTTCTCCACAGCTGAGGCAGGCAGGCTGGCTACGACCTAAAAGCAAGTTTGAACATCGCTCTGAGTCAGGCTCTTCACTGCAGACTCACCTATTGACCTTGTCTATGGACTCGGGGTCTGGTGGAGGGATGGAGAAGCAAGCAGAAGGTGCCTCCTGGACCACACCAGCGCTGCTCTGCACCACCCACATCTCTGGGTTGCTGTTGTCCTTCAGAGTGTACTTGTCACCTCTGGTCAGCTGCACCTGGGACAAAGACATGAAGCCCAGTGAAAGGCTTGGCTTTCTGGCACTGGGCTGGCTCCTCCCACCACGGAGCCACCATCTGGAGCAACCAAAGAAGAATCCAGTTGCCTGATTCTTCTGAGGGTACTGCTAGCCAAGCCCTCACCTCCCCAGCATCCCAGTCACAGAGGGTGTCCAAGGTGAGGGTCTCAGAGGGATGCATCCTCCGCAGTTTCAGTGGACTGATCTCTTTGCTCCTTCTTTTTAGGTCACTGATGCTCTTCTCTGCCTGCTTCACCGCCTTCTCCTCGTTCTAGACAAAACAGGGAAGACAGTGCTTGTGACCAGGCTTGGATGAGAAGGAAGGGGAGGGTCACATTATGGTGGGTATGCTGGGGCCAGCTGTCCATCCTTGTGTGGTCACTGCTGGGGTGGAGTCAGGAATTTCTCCATTCTTGACCCCTCCATGTCCCTTCTTCCCCTTTTCATTATCAATGCCCTTCTCTGTTTCCTTCACTCACAGCAGATCTGACCTTGAAGGCACAGCCTGAATTAACCTTAGGTGATCCCACACTGTCATAGTAAATGTCCTGGAGAAGTTTTTCTTCTCAGAAATGGAACAGACACCTGCCAAGAGGTGGCTGCATTCCAGTGTCACCAGGTACCAAGATACCAGCACCTCTCAGGAGCAAAATGTGTTGCATGCATGGGAAGATATCGTGTTGAAAGTGTCCCCTCCCTCTCTCCCAGGCAAACGTTCCTTCCTTATCTGCATCTTGTCCCTGAGGTCAGATTTATTTATTCCCTACCTCGCCCTGGGCTCCTGAGAGCACTGAGGAGGTGGGACGACCTTTCTGGGATGCTTGGATGCCAGCAGCTCACGCTCTCCGCAGGCCCTCTAATCCAAGTGTCTTATGTTTAGGACAAAGTGCAGCTCCTCCCTGTGCTTCCCCTTTACTCTCATGGTGACCTGGGGCCTGGCTGTGCGTCACCGATGGGGACCAGTGTCTTCCCAGGGGTCACTGCCCCACAGCATGAGCAGCACGGACCTTCTGGGGCTACAGGGGCTCGGCATCCAGAGCACAGTATTGCCGTAGGCTTCCCCCTCCCTAGCACAGAGCTGGGATGAGCTGTCCCGGTGGGGTTATTTACCCACCTCTTCCCTTTCCCCACTGTTATTTATTGGGGAGGTTGTAATGTTCAGTCTGCCCCTTAGGTCTGACTAGTGCCACCAGCCCTGAAGACCTCACCTCCAGCTGCAGCAGCAGATCTGACACCACCCCAGGGCTGTCTTTGTTGAACTTGCTGTATTTGGTGTCCAGGTCAGAATTCATCTTCTTCAGGGAGCGATTCACAGCCTCAGCATCATCCTGGAACTGGAGGTGTGGGTAGGAAAACAGTCAGGGATGGGAGGACATTATTATCTCCAAGTACAGTGGGGTCTCTCCGTTTCCAGCATCTCTTCCACAACCCATCTGGGGCTCACAGGACCCTGCAGACCACCCTCAGACTGCATGCTTGGACCAGGACCCTCCATCGCCTGAGCCACAGGCAAATAATCCCAATGAACAGACAAGTCCCAGGTACTGACGGCGAGCAAACACCCCCCTGCCTGTCTTCTCCAAGCCAGCATGCTCATGCAACAGGGCTGACAAGGCGAGCTGGGAGCCAGTCCTTCACTGCAGCACTAAGGGTCTGTGTTTTGAGGGGTGTTTCCCCCAAAATACCCTGACTAGGTGTAAGCAAAGGATCTCCCATCCTCATCCCTTTGCTGCCTCTCTTCCCAGCCTGCCCACCCTGGCCTGACCCTGCAGCCCCATGGTCCGTGCTCTCCTCATCGCTTTTTACCTTCTTATAGCTCTCCACACTTTTCAGTTGACTCTCCTGGCAAATGCAGAGATTCAGGAAATTCTGCCACTCGTTCTTCAAGGCTTCCTGGTGAGCCTGTGGTGGGACAGAGCACAGCTCAGTGGGCTCCAGCTAGTCCTACCTCCCCCACCACTGGTTCTTCTTGCCCCAGAAGCCCCAGAGATCAGAAGAAGAGTAAAGTCTGCTGTTGAGCAGAGACAAAGCTACACCCAGGCACTGCCTGCTGCTGAGCCTGAGCAAGGACACTGCTCAACATGGACCTGGCTCATACAGAGCAGCACCATTTCTCAAGGGGTCTGAGCTCCAGTAGTGCTGGTGGCCAAGAGCCCACCTCAGCTTGCCACTGTGTCCGTGGGCTTGGAAACGCAACCTTGGAGGTTAGGAGCTGGTTTCACTTGGGAGAGGTCATGCTGTGTCATAGCTGGAGCTTCACAGTAGCGTAATTGTGGCTGCAGCAGCCTCATGTGTGAGCACCAGAGCGGGAGCTGGTCCCAGCAGACAGATGCTAGCCACTATCTCCTGGAGATTCATGAATGGGTGAAGACCCTGCATTGCCCCCAGCTTCCCCATGGGGCTGGAGCAGGCAGATAGAGTTAGTGCAGTGTGAGAGGGAAGAATAACAGTTCTGCAGAAGAGGTGAGGAGGTCTCTAGCAACCCACCCCCTGGCTCCAGATGCACAGAGACATTCTCGTTCTCTTACAGGGTTTTGGAGGAGAGCCCCTTTCCCTACCTGGATAGGCTTGACAGCTGGGTGCTTTAGCTCTATCATCCTATCCCCATCGTCCTGAAGATGGTTCACAAGCTCCTCCTGGCTGAGTAGCTCGTTAGACTTGAAATCCTGAAGGGAAAGAAAAACTTCATGACCATGGGAGCATGCAGGGAGCACAGAGCAGTCTCCTGGGGCACCAAACCCCACGTAGCAGAGAAAAGGCTCCCAAAGCATAGACATCCTTGTTTGTTTGTTTGTTTGTTTTTAAAAAAACAGAAAGGGGCAAGGCAAAGCTAAAACAAATCAGACACGCTTGGGCCTCAGAAAGCATCAGGGCATTCGTTCAAAGAGCATTTTCCTAAGCAATTATCCCTCTCTTCTTCCTGGTCCCAGCATACAGCAGTCACTGGGTGTTGTACTTTGGACGCTGAGGCTGACATGATGCTGAGCCTTTCCCTCCCCTCTGACTATGGGCAGCCTCACCAGCAGCTCTCTAATGTACAATCCCACATGCCAGCTCAGGGGACAGGAGGGGACAGCCAGAGTGGCTCATCCTTAACTCCAGCACGGATTCAGAGCGTCTCTTCCACCTCTGTTTCTGTGCCCCGCACTACCAGGCTGCCCCAGGAAAGCACCAGGCTCAGGGCTGGCAGTGGATGTCCAAGAGGCTGGGACCCACCCTGCAAATCCCACGTGCCAGGCTTGGCCAGCCTCCAACGGCCAGGACATGCTGCCATCCCCCACGAGCTCACCTCGTACTCCCGACGCACGCTCTGGACGTCCATCATTTGGTCACTCCAGTCTTGCTTCAGGATCCTGGTCTGCTGGTCTGTCAGGTAGCCCAGCTCCTTGGTGCAGCCCTGGAGGTGGTGGTAGAGGCTGCCCAGGCTCTGCCCTCGCCAGATGGAGGCTTTCTGCCCATGCACACAGGAGAGAGACAGCGTTGGTGCTCAGCCTGCGAAGCCCCTTTCCCCTCCTCCTCCTCCTCCCCAGGACCCTGCTCATATTGCACATCCACCAGAAGATTCCCAGAGACCTTGGTGAGACATCTGCCCCTGCTTGCTCTTATCTGATGGTTCCCTTTCCCTCCTTCACAGACAGGATATGTTTGTCTAACCAGAATCTCAGGTGTGGGCTGGTGCCTCGGGCAGCCTGAGAGCTGGCCCAGCTCTGCTGTATTTCTCACAAACACCATTCTGCAGCATTAACCTCTACCGGCTAAACCCAGGACCTTCTTCCCGGCCACCTCCTTTGTGGCTCGGCTGTTCATTTCCTCTCTGCAACCCTTGTCAGCGATCAGTGCAAGCCTCAACATTTGCAATCCTGATTTGGAACAGTGTGTGGGATGGGGCAGGGTTTCCTGCTGCCGCATCCATAACCCTGCGCCCACGGACACATGGGCAACTCCAGAGCAAGTATCCACAAAGAGGAGAGACACAGATCTCACCCGCAGCGTTGCCCTGAGGGCAGCCAGCGTACTCTCAATTTACACGCATTCCAAGGTGGGGAGGAAATAGAAGACAAGGGGGACAACTTCACTGTGCAAGGCCAGAGGCAGCTCCTGCCCTGAGCTGGGAATTCACTGTCCATCAGGGATGCTGGTACCCTGCTGTATGAACCCATCTGTCCAGAAAACCACTGAGAAGCTTACCAGCAAGTCCTTGTATTGGCTTTTTAGATCTGCCACATCCTGGGTTACAACACGGCCAAGACCAAGGAAAAAAAAAAGAAAAAGATAAAAAAGATGTTACCAAAGCATGTGGTAGATGCTGATAAGCTGATTTATGCAAGGTGCTTCAGAAACCATTCAGAAACCACTTCCCTGGCTCCTGCATGGCTTGATCTGTCCAAGCTCGGGTGTCCCCATGCCCTCTGCAGAACCAGGGTGGATATGCACCGTGCAAGGGAGCAGATGGGACACGCGGCCAGGCAGCAAGCAGAGCCCGAGGGGTCCCCAGGGGAGACAGGAACGAGGAGGGGATGGAGGGTGCCTTACCCCGGAATGGAGGTTCTTGATTTGGAGACCGTAGGCTTCAATCTCCTTCTGGAGGATGTTGTGCTCAGCTATTTGCTTTTCCAGCTCTGACATGCCGGGGCCGTACTGTCCCCCATTGACTTGTTTCTGTGCAAAAGGAGTGAGGCAGAGACTAAAGCAAAAGACTTCATTTAGGGAGAAACCCCAGTGAGCACTGGCCGGGTATGAAAACATCTGGTATCTGACAGCAGTCCAGGAGGAAGGGAAGGGATCCTGTTGGTGTTTACCGTGACTGCTGTTGGTTGCCACTTCCCCATACACAGGGAAAGCCATACACAGGGGCAAGGATAACCAGGCCATAATCCTGGTGTACGAACCTAAGCTGAACCAGCCACCCTTCCCACGGCTACATGCACTGGAGGAACATAGTTACCACCCAGCTTTCAAGGGAACCCAAGTTGACTCCAAACCAGGCATTCCACATACCCAAGACCTTGCAGCATGAAACCCTAGGATGTAGGGCTGTAAAGCCCCTGAAGACATCACCTTCTCCATCCTTTCATCCCACAGCAGGGCTCTACCTCTACCCGATCCCCCTCCAGTAGCTCTTAATCTGAGGGGGTCATTCGAGAGGGTGCTCCAGAGGGTTTTAAGAGGTGGAAGGAGAATCCTTCTCCTACCCAGAGGAACTGAGTTACTTTCACCTCCCTCAACGTTCCTACATGAAACTGAGCACACGAAGGCTGGCAGAGCCCTACAGGCATCAGCAAATTATCTGGCCTTGTAGGAGTTGGAAGATGCATTAAAAAAGAGCTGCTGTTACCATCTTTTGGTCCAGGATCCTGGCCCAGTCTACCTTGGGCCCCACATCAGGGATGTTCAGTTGTTCGTAAAGAGCCCGGTACTCCGCACATAGCTGCGTGACGCGGTCATGGAGCTGCTGGATGCTGCCAAGGAGAAAAGGCACATGCCTGTGTCAGTTTGGAAGTGGGAGAACCAAGGTGGGGTTTGTGGACCCCAGATTTCACTTACAAGACTCAGGCTACTTTGTTGTCCCTTTGTGACACTGGCCTCCTTCAGCAGTGGAGGCACTTGTCCTGGTGCTCTCCACCTCCAGAGATGTCTCAGAAACTACAAACCAGGAGGAAGCTGCAGGGAGCTCAGGGCTGTCCCTTCCCAGCTAGGAAACAACTCTTCCCTCCTGACTTACACCGAGAAGGGCTGGAGAGCAGAGGGGAGCAAAGCACCAGGGGCCAACTAAAGCTCTTCTCCCATTCCAACACCCACCTCTGACTCCGTCCTTGCCTGAATGAAAAGCATTAATTTTAGGAAAGGCAGAGGAAAAGCGGAATTGCCCTGAGAGTGGGGCCACGTTTTAGCTCTACATTTTTCTGATACCTTTTACAAGAGCCCCCAGATAAGAGTGGGGCCTCTTGGGTGATGATCACCCTGGCAGCCACCCTGCACACCACCGTCTTTACAATATATTGGCAGAAGCCCTGATTTTAAGGCTAAAGTCTGTGGGAAGAAGGGTGAAACTCTACCTCTCACAGAAACGACTGGTGCTCTGTCTAGATCCTGGGCAGGGGGGTCCCAATTGGCTTGGTGCCCCCATCACACCAGTCTCCCCACTGTACTTACTCTTTCTCTATCTCAGTAGCCTGAGGGTGTTTCAGCCGCTTGGCACGGTCCACGTCCAGAAAGAGGTCCTTCAGCAGGGTCTCGGCTTCCTTCAGATTCCTGGCGTTCTCTGGCTGGAACTCAAAAGCCTTGTTCTTCTGGTGATTGCTGGCATCCTGGAGACCGGGGAAGGCAGAGGAAAAAGCCTGGTTGGACCACACAGACATCACAACATTTTCCTTGGCCAACACAGGGGTTCTGGATGCTCAGCACACTGACCACAGAGGAAGCCTGGTGCAAGGGTGCAGCTGGGGAGCGAATGCCCAGCAAGCTGCCTGCTACAGCATCTCTCCCACCCAGCGGACCAGCGTGGGTCAGGCTGGCTGCCTGCCTGCCTCTGGGGTTGCTGGGAGGTACAAGGCTGTGCTGCTGTAGGTGAGACAGCCTTGGCTGTGGGAAACATGAAGCACCAAGCAGAAAGCACAGAGGCTAGAATTTGGGAGGCCCCGGTATGCAGCCCCAGGGGCTGGGAGGCTCTGTGGGGTGCTCTGTTCCTCCCCAGCCTCGAGTCAGCCCCCAAACCTGCACCAGCAAGATGATGCACAGAGCAGACACCTGACTTGTTATCCTAGACACTGCATTTCTAGGCAAAGCCTCCCACCTTCCCACCACCTTCTGCCACAACTCACCTGCTTGAGCCTGGATTGTGTCTCCAGGATGTCCTTCTCCACCTGGTCGGCATTGGTCTGCATGCGGGAGATGAGCACGGCCAGCTCATTTGTTGAGGACCTGAGAGAGGGAGCAGCAAAGCAGACTGGTGGGTGAAGGTGGTTCTCACCCTCTTCATCACTGCCCAGGACCTGACACAGGTGTGGTTCTTCAGGCCTTTCCCCCACATCGTCCTGTCTCCAAAGAAAAAGTCTAAGCTGGGTCCAGGGACATGGATGCACAAGTGGTCAGCGCCTGGCTGTTGGGTTCAGCCAAGTGAAGGTAAGAGGCGGTGTGTTCAGAGAGAGCAGGCGGTGGCTTTTTGCACACCATGCAGCTCATCTGCACAAGTCCTTGCCCCAGGACACCACAGATGCTCAAAAGTTTGTGTGGATTCAAAAAGCATTGGAGGGAGGAAAAAGGGTGGGGGGGAAATAGGAAAAAGAAAAATCACTGTAGGGCTCCTAAATGCACCAACACTTCTGGGTTGGGAAGACCCAAAGCCACAGACGGCTGGAGGCCAGGAGAGCACCCTGCAGAGGCAGCACAACATGCTTGCCCTGTTTGGAGGCGCTTCCCTGGGTGTCTGCCCTTGGCTGCTGGTAGAGGTGGGTGAGGTGGCTCTTCAGCCGGACCCAGAACTGCCGTCCTGTGGTCTTGTTTCATGCAAAGTGCTCTCCAGTGCAGCCCGTTGAGATACTGGAGAGCCCAGTGCCGCCCCAGGACTGCGCTGCAGAGGACAAAGCCTGGCTCTGCAGACTACAAGCCCCTCCGGGCACTGTGCAGGCTGCTGCAGTCGTGCTGCTTTCAGGGCTTGGGGACAAATTTCCCAAGGCCACAGCACAACTACCAGCCCTCCTCATCCCGTGAAAATTCACTGAAGGTCCCCATCAGACCTGTTGTCTCTCACCTTGGTGCCATCACACAACCGATGGGAACCATCACGGCTCTTATTCCATCACTGCTATTGTGAATGAGTGCTGAGAGCCCTGCTAAAACAGCCGGATCCAGAGCCCACAGTAAAGCACGGGATGGTTCACAAAGCTCCCTGAGGACAAAGCAGCACAAGCCTTGGTGCCACCTTTGTCCTCGTGTCCTGTCGTTTCTAATAGCGTCTGCCCTTGAGGACGGTGCCAGCCCTACCCTCCAGGCAGGGAGAGTGCAGCGCTGCCAGGATGTGGGCAAGCAGGGGCAGGAGCGTGTGGACTGATAGCATCACCCAGGGACTCAAGCCCTTGGACAACTGCTGCTGGGACAAAGTTCAGCAGAGACTCAGCTCTGTTACATGCCGACTCTGGGGTGTGAGACCAGAAGGAAAGAGTTTGTGGAGAACAATGGGACATTGCACAGGGGTCAAGTGAAGGGGGGACGCTTCTTCAGGGCTGGTTGGTACCTCTTTGGTAGAGGAAGCAGGTAGGAGAAAGGTGATGTCCTGCAGGAGAGCAACCCACCCCTGCCCTCCAGCCATGTGGTTTCCTTCCTAGCCCCTGAATCCAACAAAGGACAGGGGGAAACTCTTCCCTTAAGGGTCTGTCATTGCTCCAGCTCCTCACCATGACTCCAGCTCTTCCATGGTTCATACCAAAGGCTAGAGCAGATGCTGGGATGTTCATTTATTACAGCCCCAAGTGACTGTAAAGTGCCAGTGAGTGTTACGGTCACCCCAAGTCAAGCACTTGGATGCCACAGACAGAGCTTGTGTTTCAAGTCAGCTCAGCCCATACCGACCGCAGCCAAGCCCGTGTAACTCCGGAGGAGGCACTCCTGCTCACAGCATCCTCCTGTCGCCTTTCTCTGACTCCTCCCTTGTTTTGGATTTCCCAAGAGGGCGGCGTGGGCCTGCGATGCAGCAGCTTTCAGCTCCTTTGGGAGCTTTGTATTGGCAGCGTCTCCTCACCATGCCTCAGCTTCCCTGCCTGCAAAATGCATGTCAGCAAAGTAAATGGGGGACTGTTGCACTCTGGAAATGCCCTCTTCTACAGGGTCTAATTCCAGGGATCCCAAGCCAGAAAGCCCAAGCAGCGCATTCATCATCATCAAAGCATCACTGTCTGCTACAACCTGTCTTTTATATCCCGTTAAACATCCCTCCTCCCCTATTTGTGCCCCACGGATGCCCTCCTGGGGTAAGCTGAAGTGCTCAGGGGGATGAACGGTGGCCGCAAGTCCCAGCACAACAAGGGGGATGGGAGCAGCACAGAGCCAGGACTCAGTCCCCGTGAGCCTGAGCGTGCAGCAGGCTGGAAGCCCTAGGATGTCCCCACTCCCTGAGAGGTTACACAATCTCCCACTCATCCCCGACATGCCTGGAATGAGGTGGTGTCCCATGAGCAAATACTTGAGCACCACCCAAATTTCCTGCCCAGGCTCTCTGCACAGGGAGGAGAGAGTGAGTCATGGGCTGGCTGCCATCCCAGGCGATGGACGCCTCTCCCCGTGCCCCGGGGAGAGTACCCTCCACCAAGAGGTCTGGCTGAATTCAGCTCCCGCCTGGGAATGACGTGAATAGGCTGTCCAGTTTGAGCCCCGTTGTGATGTGACTGTGGATACCTCTGTGCAGCTCCAGGATGGGAGAAGTGAGGATCCATCCTTCCCGGGAAGGGTGGATCACCAATAACATCCTGCTTATTCCTGGTGGCACCCCCTTCCTGGCTGAAAGAAACACTGGGACACCCCATCTC
>JAVJGI010000001.1:119094497-119107339 GCA_035590275.1 Ibycter americanus | reverse complement strand
GGATCACCAATAACATCCTGCTTATTCCTGGTGGCACCCCCTTCCTGGCTGAAAGAAACACTGGGACACCCCATCTCTTGGTTCACAACCCTGGACACACAGATCAACTTTGTTTAACCCAAACCACAACAAAACTATGGACTGAAAAGCCCTCAGCAGCCGCCCAGTCACGGGTGCTCAGCCTTGGCCATCCCCATCCTGCGCTGCCTTTGCACTGCGCGGGGCACCCGAGGTTAGAAACCAGGATGCTGTTGCAACCAATCTGATCTTCAGGGAAGAAGTGATGCTTCCTGGAGAACATCGTCTCAGGAGCAGAGGGGGTCTCCCCTGTGTGTGTTGGAGTGGAGAGCCAGGGGGTCTCCACGCTGGCCAAGGAAGGAAGCCTGGCAGAGGAGGAGACTGAGACCATGTTGCCAGCAGCCAGGCTGGAAGCGGCTCTGCAGCCCTGCAAGCAGCCAAACTGCTTCAGTGTCTGCAAAAGAGTATTCTGGATGCTTGAGGAGCACTGAAGCCAGGTAGGAGATGTCCTGGGTGGAGAGGGGTGTCTACATGCTGTCCTGGGGGCCAGAGTAAGGCCTGATGCATGAGTGGAGAAGCCATCTGTCCCCAGCTGAGCCTCCCACCCTTGCCATGCTCCTCGGTCAAGGTAGGAGCAATACTGAGGAACCTGCTTGGTCCATGCACACTTAGAGAAGTGTTCAAACCATCACAGACCCTCCTATCCCAACCTCAGATGGTGCCAAGAGGAGCACGAGCTTCCCCTGTCCATGCCAACATCCATCCACACAGCCTGCAGTGACATGGATGCACCACTGTCCTTCCTCGGGGCTGCTCCATCCCTGCTGCCCTGGGATGCCCTCACTCAACAAGAGCTGACCACAGCTGGGCCCCACGTTTCAGCGTGAGCACGCTGACACTTGGGCTGCAGAGAGGCAGCCTGGCATCGGGTGGGATATGTGGAGGCACCACAAGCTCGCCTGTGCTCACGTTGAGCATCCCTCAGCCTCCCAGGGCTCGGGTCCCACTGCACGGTGTGGCCGAGACGGCTGAGGGCAAGGCTTGGCATTGCTCCTCCTCCTCCAGAGCCAGGGCAGGCCTCCTCCCTACGGCTATCTCACGCCTAGGAGAGGCAGAGCACTATTATTATCATTATTAATTGGTTCATTTCTCATACCACTTTCTGCCTCCTAGACAGTCCAGCTGCATGCGAGGGCCAGTGTCTCTCAGCAGGAGCAGGACTGTTCCCTGCTCCCGGTCACTCCTGCCAGAGCGCGCTTGGGCAGGACCACAGCCCACACCCCCTTCAGTCCCTGACCCTCTCCGTCCCTTCCTTGCAGGAGACTTTCCCTTACGGCCCCAAGGCAGACCCCAAAGCTGGGTCTCTTCTCCCCGACACGCAGAAGTCCTTGCAGGCTCTGATGCGCCAGCCCAGGCTGCTCCCAGCAGACCACCAACCCCTGCCAGTGCTGGGTCAGTCCCCTGAGCCCATGCCTGTCCCCCCGGGACCACGCTGCTCTAGACTGATCGGGGAGAAGCAGAGTGAAGCTGTGGCAGAAGCAGAAATCCCAGAAGACTATTAGACCAGGAGATGACTTGCCATCCACCCCCAAAACCACCAACAGCCTTTGCCAAGATCACACCTGGGCAGCCAGTCCAGCCAGATCTGATTCAATTCCACATTCTCCTGAGTTTTCCCTTTCAGCCCCGCAGCGTGCCTCCTCCTGGAGCAGGGCAAAGAGAGGCTGCTCCTCGGGGACAAACCTGTGCTTGCTACAGCCTCACTGGGATGCATCCACCCAGTGGAGACAGCAAAGGGCCCTACAAGCCAGGATGCTCAACACCATGGTCCCAAGGAGCAAGATGAGGTACCTCTCTAGGGGTCCATGCCAGCAGCGGCACCCACTAATCGCGAACCCCCAGAGGCAGGGAACCTCAGCGGCCGCCCAGCTTCTGGCCTTGGGGCCACCAAGAGCAGCTATGGGCCACCAACATTTTCTTGGGGCCATTTGCAGAGCATGTGCTGGCGGCTCCTCCTGAGACAGCTCATTCACCTTCATTTTCTCAGCTAATACAGGTGCTGACCAAGCCTCGGGCCATGGCCAGAGGAATCAGCCTTTGATGGCTGGTGCCTCCTCAAACAAGCACAACTAGCTCGGTAACTGCCGCACTTCTGGCTCCAGCCTCCATCCTGCACAGGGATGAGGTGTGAGGTCTCACCGGGATGCGACTCCAGTTATCCCAAGAGGCTCAGGCTGCAGGGGGGAAACCTGACGCAAACCCTCCCGTGATGCTGCAGGGAGCTGGACCAGGAAGCCTCGTGAGAAACCCCCAGCCCAGGTTGGGAAGCCAGCTGGGGAGGTGGATAAATTGCATTAGCAAGGCTAAAAACCAGAGGCTGACAGGGCTCCAGGGCTGCTGGGGAGGTGCCTCACTGCAGCCAGGCCTCAACAAAGGCTTGGTGTTCGGAGAGCCCCCGCATCTGCCTGCGAGATGAGTTTGCTCAGCTCCACTGAGGCAGAAGCTTCCCATGGCAGGGGTCCAGCTCCCAACATCCACACGGGGAAGCCTCAGGCTTCATGGGGGTCACCTTCTCCCCCAGTCCCGCTGCCCTGCCCAGCAGCACCGGGCCACCACCGGGCCACCTCCCTCCACAGTGGCTGTTTGCTAACATGGGGTTTGGCCCCATAAACGGCGCAGTTGGGTGCCAGCACCGTGCGGTGTCCACCCAGGCATCTGTGCACACCGTCCTGGGCTGCTGCTGATGGTGGCCCCAAGAGATGGGGTCAGCACCACCTTCTCTCTGCAGGTCCCCTCCTCCTCAGAACAACCCCCCTTGCAATTTCCTCACCCTCTAACCCTGGCTGGGGACAGGGATTCCCACAGAACCGATCTACTAACACTACGAAATGCAAAATTGCTGAGGAAGGTGGAAAACAACCCTGAGTTAGCAACTGCAGCTGAAGGGAGGGATGAGGCGCCTCTGCAGGAGCTCCCCCTCCCAGAGGACACCCTGCTCCTAGGGAAGCATCCTGCTCCCATCACACATGTCATCCCGCAGAGCTTAGGGGATCTCCTCAGAGCGGACACGGTGTCAGATCCTTTTGGTGCTGCCTCAGGCTTGGAAGAGGCAACCTCAGCTATTTGACCTGCAAAGACCCAGCCTGTCACCAGGATGGGTGAGAGCAGTCACCAGCAAACCTAATCCTCACCCATCTTCACCACCTGAGCAGCACCAAACTAAGCATCCTTCTCCAGGGATCCCAGGTCCCAGGGCAGCATCGCACCAACCTCACACAACCAGCGAGTCCTGGGATCTCAAATCCAGGCTAGTATCTGCTTCACCATCACACAGACCTTGTTCCACCCAAGCACAGAAGCTGCGTTGATTCTCCTGTCTCCCACCTGCCCAAAAGGGGCTTTCCACCTCCCTGCTCAGTCAACCCAGCTCTGAGCACGTCTTCAGGCACTGCACATCCCAGGGGCCGCACGGATACTTCTAGGCTGGAGCACAAAGCCCACCAAAGACAAAGACAACCGCTGGGGCAGCATGTTTTGGCATCAGCTCCCAGCAAGCCCCAACGTTCTGGCTGCTCCACAAAGAGGGATGGTTCTTAGGGTGGCTTAGGAGACATGGAGCGCTCCTCCCTCGTCTTCCCCCAGGGTCCACAGGACAGCTTAGAGAGAGGAGAAGAATCGCACTTACTTGCTAGGCTTGACAGGGGAACCTCTGTTGGGGGAACTTCTGCTTGGGGAGCCTTTGCCCACTCCCTTGAACATGTTGGTGAGGTCCCAGCTGGTCTCCCGGAGTCTGCAAAGCCGTCGTGGGCGCTGGCTCTCCGCTCCGGTCTGTCGGGATGGAATGACAAGACTCAGCAAGGGCAGGTCGGCGGCGCGCTAAAATGCAGTTTCTGGGTGGCTCCTCCCCGAACGCAGGTGAGCAGCAGCAGAGATGGAGGCACATATGAAAAAATTACTCGAAAAACCAGTTTGGGGTGGAAAAAGCAGAGCCCCAGAGGGAGAACGGGAGACCTCGCCCTGGCTTGGAGAGTGTTTTGGCACACACAGCCACAACCACGCAGCAGTTTCCCAGCGGAGGGGCAGAGAGCAAGGACTTTGCAGGGAGGAAAAGTCTGCAAACACGACTTGGAGGGAGTGCATTGCGACTACTGGAACACATTTTAACCATCATCTTGCATTAGCTGTTTAAAATGCTAGAGAAGCAGCAGAAGCCCTACAGACGAAGCCAACCAAGGCGGCAGCACCAGCAGTTTAGGAATCCCCGATTCACAGAACGTGATGGTATTTTGCAGTTCAGCAAACTCTTGTCCCAGGCTCAGCACAAAGTGGCCTCAGTTCCCAGCAAAACACTGACGGCTCGTGGCAGAACGAAGGTCAGCAGCTCCAGCACAGCATCACAGGAGCCCCAGCCAGCAGGATTCAGGCTGCGGGACAAACTCGGGTACCAAAGTCCCAAAGACCTGGTCTGAGGCTCTACCTAGACACCCTGTCTGTGCAAGATCTTCGAGCAGGCTTTGCCTCTGGGCAGCTCTTTCCTCTGTGAAGAAAAGGTTCAGAGTCCCAGCTGGTTCCCAGTACAACCCACCACCACCCTGGCACCTCTGTGGCTCCTGGGGGTGCCCATCCAGGCTGTGCTACATGGTGGGGCTGCCCAGCCCCACGTCTCTCCTAAGCCACAGCAAAGGTCAGCTGCTGTCTACATCCTGATGGTTTCAGATAATGCAAAGTTCAAAGTTCCCCACAAACCAGGAACCCTGTGTTTCAGGCTGATCCAGCACAGGTCCCGCCGCAACATGGGATCCTTCTCCAGTGCAGAACCAGGGACGGAGGGCAGAGGATAGAAGAGGAAGGGGACAGGAGCGGATGGGGACCACAGTCCCCACATAAGCACCAACCACCCATGATGCCAACACAGGTTTGTGGCTGTTCTTCCCAGTTTCATGTGACCCAAGGACAACCCAGGTCCATCATCACTTCCTGGGTGACCTCTTTGTCCTCTTTAAACTGGCATGCAACAAATCACGCTTGTCTGGAGAGAGACGGAAGACACCCATGGGACAAGGCTCCTTTGCAAGGGACTTGCTCTCTGGTATGGTTTTGCTCTTCTACAAGCTGCAGAGCCCTACCTTTTCATGGTGGTACAGTAGCTCAGGCCCTGCTTCTCACATCAGGATCTCAGAAGCCTGAGGATGGGAGGTCCCCCCAGCCCAAAGCACTGGGAGGCAGCTGGGGTGGACCTTAGGAGGAGGGGTGACCTCTCCTCCAAGGGGGCTGGAGTTAACGGAGACCTGCTTCAGGGCCTTTGCCATGTAGAGGTCTACAGACAGGGTGGAAAGCAGTTGCTGAGAGACCACCCCTTTGCCATTAACATCCAATTGACCGAGCACAGCAACGATGCTCTTTGACTGGAGCTGCTGGAGGGCCCCAGGGAGGAGGAACCAGCACAGCACATCACCTGTAGCCCACAGGACCAACCCCTGCTGCATTTACCTTCCAAGGCTTAAAGCAAGCTGAAGCCTTGCCAGGGACAAGAGTTGAGAGCACGTGAGGCCAAGTAGACCTCGGTTTGTACACACACAAAACAGGAGCACGCAGGAGCCCACGGCTGCGCAGGGCAACCCCCCCCCGCAGGGCTGCCGTCTGCACGAGCGGGAGGGGATCGACCCCCTGGGAATTCAAAGGGAACTAAAACTGAACAAGATCGACTGCCTGCAATCCCCCAGAAGACAGCGTGCTCGCGCGTGGGGGAAGTTGTAAGAATAAACACAAAAAGCAAAACTGGCATATCCCAACACTCCCCCATCCCGGACAACCTGCTTCCCAAGCCATCCATCACCCGCAGCCTGGAGCCGAGGGCTGGAGCTCCTCAGCTGCAAAGCTTTACAACGGCACCTTCCTTTCCTCTGTTTAACAAGACAAAGGTGCGATCCTACCCCTGGCCAATTCCCCACCTGGCAAGGATCCCTCGGAAAGACAGAGCCCTTTTTAAAAGCCCGTACTCTTTGATCTCAGCCCTGAGCACACACAGACACGCGCTCTGGCAGAGCAGTGGCAACCTCTGTGCCATAGGCAGCCGGGACAGACAAACACAGGGCTAACGTCGGGGCTGATGCGAGCAGAGGCAGCGTGCTTGGCAGAAGAGCAACCGTCTGCTTGCAGATGGTGCAAGGCGCAAGCTGGAGAGCCAGGCCAGATCTGCCTGGCTTTGAGCCCTGGTCCAGAAGCAAAGCTGAGCATCCAGCCTGCCTCACCGAGGCCAAGGGACCTGCTTCCTCCTCGCTCAGTCAGACGTGGTGGGAGGGGAAGAGGCAGAGCCAGCCTGCTCGTCCCGCACAGAGCCCATGCCAGGGGCAGCCGTTTGCTGCCTGCTCCCCTGCCAAGGGGCAGGGCGCCCCAGCCCTCAGGTAAGCCCCAAGGGGTCTGTTGTCACCATCCCAGCCTCAGGAAATGAGTGGCAGCAGGAATCTGTAGGCAGAGCCAAAGGCAGCTCTGGGGTGACAGGTCTCACCAGCCCAGCACCCCTGCCACCACATCCAGCCCAGAACAAGTTTCTGCTGCAGCCCAACACCCGCTGCGAGTGAGGGATGCTCTGCCTGCTGCCAGCCCAGCTGCGATGACCACCACGACCCGCACATGTGAAGGGGACGTTGCCGCAAGAACCCTCAGGGGAACACTTGAGACAGGCACTGCTTGCTTCAGCCCAGGTCACCTCCAGATCCTCAGTGGGTTTTGTTCAGACCAGCCCCAGCCATGCCAGGGCAGAGCACGATGGTTAACCCAGGCTCTGCAAGAAGCAACAGGCAAGGAGACCAGTTCAACCAGTTCTCCACCACAGCCACCCACACAGCTGTGCCTGGCACAGCTGGATCAGAGCCCAAAACCCTGGGCAGGACTGCCCCAAGATGTACTTGCTCCTCTGCAACTGGAAACCTAAGCACAGGTCTCCAAGAAGACCATCCAAACCAGTATCACCAAGGGTCCCCCACTCCCCACCACCCCAGGCAGGCAGCCCCCCACCCCAACTATATTTCCAGAGGGATCACTCTGCACTGCCACAGGGACCAAGCTCCCTGCTGCCACAGCCGGCAGAGCTGCCTTGCCCAGCAAGACAGGTCAGGGGTGGGCAGCCTTCATTTCATTCCAGGTGGACCAGCCTTGAAACGCTGCTGTTGATCCACAGACAAAGCCAATCCAAGAGGAGACTGTGTCTTGCCCAGGCAGGCTACAGCTCACTTTGGGGGCCGAGACGTACCTCCTGGGGGGATAGACCTGAGGCTGGCTGCTCTGGCAGGGCTCCAGACACAACAGGAGATAGTATGGGAATTCACATCATCATCTTTTTATTTGCTTTCCAGAACAGGATCTGGGGATTCATCCCAGTAGCCTGGAGCTGTGCCAGGATGCAGATGCCTGGTTTCATAGAGCAGTCAACATAACCAGATGCTTCTTGCTGCTCACACAGATGAGCAGGTCGCCTGCAGGGACAGATAGCAGGCACAGTTGTGTAGAGGACACCTTGGTGAGCAGGCAGCATTTCAGGGAAGGAAGATTTCTGGGACAATCCTGGACTAATCTTTCATAAGAAATTTGTAGAGGAGGCGTTCAGAGGGTGGCACGTCTTCATTATCGGGCAGACCTCTTAAGTTTTTACAGAGGAGATGACAGCTTAATATGACCTATAAATTATTTACTATCACCTATTAAAGACATTTGCCCTCTTGGATGACAACATACTTGCTTCCTCTGCACCTCTCCTCTCCCCTCCTGACTACCCTCTGCACACCAGTCCTCTGGATGAGTTTTCTTCTCACTTCACCTCCTTGCTTTTGAACTTTTTCATTCTTGAAATCATCCTCCTGGGAAGTGACATGCTGAAATCAGAGCAATGAGCAGAGCCCTTACACTGCACAAGCCTCCCACAACACACCACCAAGAGCTGCTCCTGGCCAGACACTGCAGGGAAAACTCCACCGTTAAGGTCTTAAATGACCCTGTAGAAGTTGTGGGTGCTACAGCAGAGCAACGGAAGGACCTTTACAACAAATTAAGTCAGGAGGTGGGAGGAGAAAAGCAGGAACCATCAGTGAGCACAGGTGCAGAAGGGTGATTGGGGTTTAGTCTTCAATACACCTGGAAACAGCCTTGATTTGTTCATACTCCACCACCTATGGAAGAGCAGTTAATGCATCTCCTCACCCCTGTAAAGCCCCTACTAATGATCACCCATATTTACACCAAGTAGAACCAAGGGCCCATCCCACCAACCGCCCTGTCCAGCAGCACCCACCACCACATCCCCAAGGATAAAGTTAGGAAGAGTTTTGTGGCCACATGGTCGGACAGGAAGCACCCAGCAGCTGGAGAAAGGTTCCCAACTCCGTCATCTCACCCCTCATCTTCACTCCCATGGAAAAGCAAAGCTAAGTCACAACCGCTCCTGCCTGTGCTACAGCCAGCCCAGCCGAAAACTTGTTGCAAAGGATACGTGGTCTTTAAAACTACAGACAGAGGCTACAAGGCTTCAGCTGTCCTCAGTGAGAGGGAAACCCTCCTAAGAGTCTCCAAAGCCACGGAGAACAGCAGAGCATGAGGAGCAGCCACGGGAGTCAGGAACCACAGGCCTCCAGACACTCACCACTTCGGGAGGTATCAGAGCTGTTCCCACTACACACGAACCAGCCCCCGTTTTCCTCACGGACACCAGGGATGGCATCTTCTTGTATAATTGTTACCCCAGCCCTTTTTCCTCCTTGTGGAGCACTTTTCATACAAGCCAAAGTGAAACTCCAGAGCCTCAGGACAGCCTGCCTATTTTAAAAAATTGCTGCCCCACCAGGAAAACAGAAGACTATTTTCTTCAGTCTAAAATCCTCAAACCTTGTTTTGCTTTGCTTCATCATTACCAGTTGATAAGCAGAGGGGAAGTGCAAAGACCCCCGCACTTCTCCCTGCAGGTCTGATTAAGACCCATTAAAAAGCTCCCTGGGACGGGGCTGGGCTCAGCACCCTGGCAGTCAGCAGAGGGAAGTGTCCTGGGGCTTCAGAGCCAGCTCAGCACCAAGGGACCTTTGCCCAGAAGACCAGAGGAGGCCAAATCCAGCACCGCTCCCTCACACAAATGGGAAGTCCCGGTCCTGCTCCTTTGTATCTTTAAATACAGAGGACATTTGCACCACGCCATCTCGTTAACAGCTCAGTCCCAGGGCTTTTATGGACTACTCATCCCTAGACCCTTCAGACATCAAAAGGACCTGCCTGCTTCCCACCCCATCACCTCTCCAGACTCATCACAGCATCCCGCAGCTCCTTCTGAGTTTAAGCCCTAGAGCTAACGAGCAGGACATCACGGCAATTCCCTAGAGCAGCTTATGCGTTAGCCTGATTTTCCTCTCCCCAGAGGATTAGCAAGGCTGTAATAGCACTAAAGAAATTCACTAATGGCAGATTCTCAAGACACTTTGTCTGGAAAACTTGTTTATAACTTCCACGATGCAGCCAGCAAATTTGGCTTTATTATCCAGTGACACTGCTGAAGGGAGCTGCTCCCCAAACATGGTGATTGGATCTAAACAAGATGTGTCCTAGATCATTAACCAGGCCATGAGAGGTAATTAAACACCTGCTCGGAAAGGCAACCTTCACATACACGGCACAGCTGGAGAAGCACCCATGAAATCAGGGTGGGAGATCAGAGCTTTTGGGGTAGGTTTCTTCCACACCTCCCAAAAACTGCTTTGCTCAGCTGCCAGCGCCCTGGAGATGGGACATCCCCTACCAACACCGGGCTAAAGCACCAGGCAAGCGGCCCATGTCGGGTTGATCAAAAGTTAAATGCAAGGGCAGGTTTGCTCTCCTCTGTGCCTCCAACACGCTCAAGTGCAACGCAAAGGCCCTGTAATGTGCAAAAATACCTGCAGGATGTTGTATTGTCGGTGGTGGCCAGCTGAAACATGTACACCTGGAACAGCTCAAAGGTGTACCGGCTTGGGAGAGAAACTTCTGGCCTCAATACAAAGAGCTGGCTGAAGGAGAAGGTGTGCAGGAGAGGAGTCCAGGCTGGAGCACCCCATCTGGCAAGACCTGAAGGGCGCTGGAAACGAGATTGCTCACACAGCCTAGCTAGGAAGGACCGTGTTTTCAGACACTCTCCAAACCAAACAAGATCTTTTTTAGTTTAAACTCAGCAGGGCTCTGCTGGCAGTGCAGGGCTAGCAGGGAGAGGAAACAAATCCCTCCCAGGTGACCAAGAGCAGTGACAGCCCCTGCAAACCACCACCCAGGTGGGAGGGCAGCGCTGCAGCCCAGCCCGTCTTCAGGGGCAGAGGGTGCAGCACCCAGGAGCGTGGCTGAGCTGGGGTGGCTCACGCCCCCCCAGCTTGCTAGCCCAGAAGCCCTGACTGCTTTTCAATCAGATCAAATCTCCTGCAAAGCGCCATTTTTGAGCTGCTATTGCCCAATTCAGTGGTGAGTGTTTCTGCGACACAGGCAGTGAGCGGAGCAGGATGAATCTGTCTGCCACAACTAATTCCGTGCGGCCAGACTTCGCCTTCCCAGACTTAATTTGATGCTCTGAGAAAATTAGATGTTCTCCTGCTTCTGTGGAAAAAGGCAAGCACTGAAGGTAATTCAGAGGCTTTGATGCTGCTCTTTAGTCATTCGGGCACCACAGCCACGGCATTGCTCCCTGGACTGACCACGGGCTGGGGATGAGAGTCACTAATCCTCATGCACAGCGTGTGAGCCTTGGGCAAACTGCCGTGTCTGCTCTGCGCACGGACACCACCGTCCCGCAGCCCAGCAAGGGAGGGACAAGGAGATTATTTCCAGAGCAAGGATTTTAACTTTAATAACCCCAAGACTACGGGTGCCCAGCAATGGAGGAGTTTGCCAAAGATCACAGTAAGGCAGCGCCTAGAAATGCTCAGTACATGCGAGGACCTGGGTCCGAATTTGAATTCGATGCCACCGGAGAACATGAAAGCTCTGCTCAACGCCACGTGCGCACAAGACACGCAAACTTTACCCTTTGAAAGTGGGTTTAAACCTCGCCCTCTAGACATTGCTGCTTTTTAGGCGGGAGGTGGGAAGGTTTTCACCCCTGGTTACTCACAGCAGCCCTGAGAAGGGCTGGGGACGCGGTGGGGGGGACAGACACAGCCACCTCCCTCCCACACTGGAATTTGCACTTGGGCTTAGCCCGAACCCAAACACTGTAATCCGGCGCTCAGCACCAAGCAAGGTGCTAATCATTCACTCCCTGATGCAGGAAGTAAATCCCCCATGCAAACAGAAATGAAGAGGGAGGACGCTCCAGGTATTTGGGCTGGATGCTCCAGAGCAAGGACCCCCTAGGTCAGTCCCCACCTGAATCCCACCAGGATCCATAAAAGATGGGATTTTTCCAGCAGCAGCTACCTGACCAGCAGTTCAGGTGACTTTGCAGCAGGGTAGTAAAGGACGGAGCCTCTCCTCCTCACACAGAGCAGCACGCTCAGGCCAAGGGGACCTCACCCACAGGGAGAGGGTCAGGGAGCGGCTGCGTGTCACCAACCTGCTCACCCTCGGCGCCGTTTGGCTGAGCCCGAGAAGCGAGAGCCCAGCACAAACCTTTGCTGTAGGTGTGTCCCTCCAAACCGATCAGCTCCCGCAGCAGAGTTGCTCCACAACAAACCCTCTGAGTGCCAGGGCAGGTCCTGGGAAGAAGAGGGATTTGAGCGGTGACTCCGGTTTCTGAGCTGGCCTGGAGAGGCGGCTGCAGCCCGCAGCTGCCCAGCACTTCCTCGATACACAGCAGGGGAGGGAGGAGAAGGCAAAGCAGTCACCGAGGGCTGCTGCTGCTGCTGCTCCTGCCTCAGCCCCAGGAAAGCGCAGAGCACACAGGCGGCTGCTGGCCCACCTCCGCCCAGCAGCTTTCAGGATCATCTACCTTCTACTCCGAGCTTCCTATCGCACACCGGAGGCACCCACCATGCGTTCCTCCCACAGGGATCAAAGGGCTCCTCTTTGGCAGGTAAACCGACCCCCAGCTGCTCTTATGCTTGAAAATAGCCGATCCATCCTGAGGAAAAAGAGGAGCAGCTATATACCATCAATATCACATCAAATCACTCCTTTAAGTGAGCAAACTCCCAGTTTACATCCCCAGCTGAGCACCATCAGGATTTTTGTGCTTCTGGCTCCAACGGGGCAGTTGACAAGAGCTACACAGGGGCACAGGCATTTCTCAGCAGATGCATCTTCTCCCAAGGACTACTTGGGCTTCCCACACCTAAATTCCAGGAACTGTGCCCCTTCACTGCCAGGTGCATGTGAGACAGGCTGCCAGCTGAACCCACAACCAGCTCAAGATAACGCAGCCACTCACAGAGAACTCACTGCCTGTGCTCACCTGGGACACTGTCTGAAGCAGCCTGGATTAGACAGCAATGATTTTCTCTAATAACACAACCCCTTTGGCTTAAAATATCCACAACTCCTTGTTTTAAGAGGCAGAGACTGTTATTTAGGAGCTCCCAGGCCAGACTATGACTATCTCACATGTCACCTCTCATTTCTCTCTTTAAACTGCCTGGTTTGTTTCATGCTCATCATTTATGTCCCACTGGTCCCTCAAGATCCATCCATTGCCACCAGACCCCTTGAAGCGCACAACTAGAAGTGAAGGAACATTGCCCAAGACAGACGTATCACCGATGGTGGGGCTGAGGGCCATGATGTACATCTCATTCCTATTTTTTAATTGATGCAATGGCTAGCTCAGCCTGTAATTAAAATTCCAGTGCTAACCTGAAGATACTCCATCGGAAAAGCTGATTGAAAGCAAT
>JAVJGI010000001.1:119078175-119094397 GCA_035590275.1 Ibycter americanus | reverse complement strand
AAGACAGACGTATCACCGATGGTGGGGCTGAGGGCCATGATGTACATCTCATTCCTATTTTTTAATTGATGCAATGGTACCAGGCATGGCTAGCTCAGCCTGTAATTAAAATTCCAGTGCTAACCTGAAGATACTCCATCGGAAAAGCTGATTGAAAGCAATAATCTCGACCATTCTACTGGAGCTTCCTGTCTGATGGCAATCATGTGGCCTACTGGCCTATTAATTCATGGAAAAAGAGCAAACACTTTAAAGCAAACAGTGCAGCCTAATGAAAGAACCGAGCAATAAGGAAGCAGGTTTCCAAGCACCGCAAACCAGCGCTCTGCATCTTGCTCCGGCTGTTTCAGGCACAACCAACACTTGGCATTCAGGGGAATCAGTATGTCACATCAGGCACTTCACTTGCCTGCACTGTTCCCTTATAACTGCTGATGTCTAAGCCTCACCTTTGCCCTTCCAAGCTCCGTAGTAGGGCTAAAAGCTTCAATAAACTCTGTGAGTCTGGTTTTCATCATACAGGGGATTTGAGGGTTTTTTTCTCCTTTTTTACATTTTTAGATTTTTTTCCTAGTGCCTCATCAGTGCCTTCCACATTATTAAGTCACAACACTGCTTACAAACCCCACTCCACTCACTTTCCATTAACATTACATCAAAACAAGTAAGCCAAGTTACCTCTCGGAATGGTGCAAGGTGTTATCTGAGCCCTCAGGCAGATGCTCCTCCATAACTAAGTGGCCATTCTCCAGGGGTTAAGCAGCCCCAGGTGATGGTGTCACCTTGATCCTCTGAATGCTCTGGAGGCAGAGTGCTTGGTGTTCTCAATGCTCAACATCAACTACACGCCTCAGAGGTCAGGAATAAAACTTTATTGTTTTCAGATTTCTTATCCGCGTTCAACCGATCGGTTACCTGTCAAAAGTTGTTTGACAAAGAGGCCAATTGCTATTAGCTTTTTGTAACAGTAACCAATTAAAAAGTGGCCACAGTACAAGTTTCACTGGAATCAATCCAGGTACCACACAGATTTGTGGTAGGAAAGCAGAAAGGAGTTTGGTTTGCAAACCAAACAGAACAGTTCTCAAAGCGATTCGATATAAAAGCTGAAAAGGAGAGAGAAGCTCAGGTTAATGTACACAGAAAGAGGTACCATGGAGCAGATGAACCAGCTGATGCCTGCACTGGTTACTGCATGACCAGGGATCAGGCTTTATGGGGAAGAGAAATCTGCCATTCAAGACCACGTTTTCTAGAAGTTGTCATCTGATTAATAGATAAGTCTTCCATGCTTCTTTCAACTCTACACTTTCCCTTCCTCTTGTAAAATCCTCCTGACATACGAAGACAAATGGAATTAGCTAGAATACCAGAAATTCCCATTGTGTTTCCGTGTTGCAAAAATTAAACACAAACAAGAAGTTCCCCCTCCTTCTCTTACTTCTTTCCAAGCACAGTCCTCTTGAAAGCTGCTTTGTACTTTGAGAACTCACAAATCAGATCAACTTGGAACAAAGAAGCAAACATTCATATTAAAATAATGGGAATTGTTAATTCCCCCCATTCATGTGACACGCACCTTGCATGGAAAATTCCCATGACAACAACAATCCGATCATTTAAAACAGTTCTTCTGTTTCCACCTCTATTAACTCCAATGCCTAAAAATGGAGAAACAACGCAAAGTCCGGACAACCACTGCAGAAGAGTTAAGGCAGCTAGAACAGACTGCTGTTTCACTTTCCAGCCACAGACTGAGTGAAAACCCAAACACTGCTGGTGGAAACTTCCAAATACTTTATTTAAGAACGGTTCTGCCCATGTGCTGTGGGTTTTTTCCCCCCCCATTTAAATGATCACTGTTATGAAATTACCCGCATTTTGGAAGTGCCTATCACCACAGCACCTGGGCACTTTATAAAAAAAAGCTGTCTGGCACGACAGATCTGTCACTCAAGAACTTACTGGTCTCCTGTTGCTTATTCCTTATTTCTCATTTCAGATGTATCTACTGACCGAGGATGAGTAAAAAAGCAGCAGATGAACTCCAGAAAAAGATCATCTTGTTTTCAGGCAAGGTTCAGATCAGAGACAAAATTAACCAAGAGACCCAACTTCCCATGAAGAGCAAGGAGCTATTTCTAAAGCCAACCATGAAGCTAGTTTCCCAGGAAAAAGCTTGTAGGAATAGGTTCTATACTGTATTTAGGCATTTAACAAAAAGTGTATCAATAAAGAAGGATCCCGTTGGCCCAGAGTACAAATTCAGGTTATACTCCACCACAACTGGGTAACCATTAAACATTTGGTAAGGTATTTGCCAATAAGGCAAAGGAAATAAGGAAAGAGGCTCCGTTTTGTCATTTCTGAATGTTACATTTTTTAAAAAAGGAGACTTCTGGGAGTCAAAAGGGAAGGAGAAGTTAGCCCCCTTGGCTACTGTTTCATAGCCTTCATGTAGGCAGCCTCACCTTGCTGGTTTAGTTCTGCATCTATTTTTGCCTCCGTTTCCCCATCACACCCAGATTTCTAGACCAAAATACCAAATTATAGTGTCAAATAATGGGGCAGAGAGAGGAATCAAATTATACCTATGCCCTGGTCCATGGTAAGTAGATGTGTACCAGCCCTGAACAGGCCACTGGTCATAATGCAGACTCCAACTTCTCCAAGCAGAATGGAATTTCTCTGTGCTCCAGATTATTTTCAGCTATTTACAGTGTATGTATGTTTCTGAACAGATTGTTTGTCTTTAATACACTGGGAGAGAATGCAAGTGCACAGACATATACACAGAACACAGGGAAGACGATGGCAGAACTTCCCTCTGTGGGTTTCAGGTGCAGATATTTGTGTCCTAGAACCTCTTGGAGCTTTTCCTTCAACACAGAATAAAACCTCTGATCCTCAGGGGGTCCTGGTTAACTTTTGAATCCAAAGATGCCCTTTATATATCCCGTGAGGCCACTCTTGGCCTTCTGCTCCACCTTGTCCTCCAGAGGTGGGAAAGCAACATGATTAAGGGCCAGGTCAAAGAACAAGGGTTTGCATGGAATGGGCTGGAAGCCCGGAGGGAAGTGCACGAGGCTGACTTGCTTGCTGACAAGAGAAGGATCCAGACAGAAAGTCTCAAACCGTTCTGACAGTGGCTGAAAGAGACCAATGCAGAAACACAAATTAAACTCATGTCAAATCAAAGCTGACAAGGGCAAAACAAGCAAAGAGGATTAAACCGCAACTGGGACAACAGAAGCTGATATTCCCTTCTGTGACATCTTGGGCCCTTGAAAATTATTCGAATCCCTGTCAAAGCATCACTGCAGGATCTCTGGAAAACCTTCCCAATGTGCATGGAGAAAGCTAATAAAAAAAAGAAGATGCCACACTAGAAGCTGCAAGCAGCTGCCTAGCTTCTACCTAAGGAACCCCACTCTGTCAGCCACCTTCAGGACTTGCAGAAGGAAAACAAGCCTAATAAAATCTCTTAAACACACTAGTCATGACCAAACTCCAATTGGCATAACATTTCTTGAGTTGTGAGAGACATTCAGGTAACAGGTTAGAAGTAATGTTCATTAAGAACACTACTAGAATTTGCCCAAGCTCTCAGCTCTTACCTTGCCATCCTTGACCTGAGATGGAGACTCGGTCTCATGAGTATCATTTGCATCTGCAAAATTGAAGAGAAAGTGGTAAGAATAACAGGCTAGATCTTGGCATAAAGTAAGACCATCCCAGGACTCGGCTGTCCTCTAAGCTTAGCTGTGAACCCTGCTTTCTGGGATACAGAAGACCATACTTTCAGCAGAATCAGCTGGCTTTCTATACTAAGAGGATCACACATACTCATCTACAGCCAACATAGCTCTCCAGTAATGGAGAGATTTTCCTTCACATTGTCATGAGAAGCTCCTAAAGGAAGCGCAGATTTTGAGTTAAGCACAAAGTGGCAGATGGTAAAACCCCAGCACGGTCTGTTAAAACAACATTAGGGCAATAGAAGACAAGGCAATCCACTACGTATCTTGGGCTTCCAGCAGCAGGCACAGCAAAAGCAGCAGCCCAAGAAATCACAAAGTTCATTCATTCCCCCAAAGTTCTGCTAACCTGGTTGACACTGACAAAGAGCAGAACATCACTGCTCTCCCCTTTTTCAGTAGTTCTCCCAGTTAGGCAAAACTGGGATGAGTAAGGCCAACTTGTTTGTAGTAAAAAAATTAAACATTAAACACAGTGTTCTGTGCAGGTTACCAAAACAGATGCACATCCTCATGAAGTGTTTTTGCATCTCTGGGCAGGGAGCACGATGCCAAATGTCTAGTCACTGGTTGCCTAGCTGCACTACACACAGCTAGAAACAGCTAGAACTGAAGGTGGAAGGGGCCAGGGGGAGGCGTGGGGGGTGGGGCTGGACCGGACATTTTCCAGAGTCTACATAGATCAGAGTGCAGTGGAAAAACACTTGGAACTTCAGAAATTAAATAGCTGCAGAGCCATTATTCAAGAGACATTAGAGCTCTAGTATAATTCTGCAACTCACCTAATATAGCTGCTGCTTGCAAGGAGTATTTCTCTGCATTGACTTGAGTGATCAGATCCTGAACATCAGGCAGCTCCTAGATTGTTAAAGAAAATTATTTGAGAGCCTGAAATGTGCCAGTTTAAGAGTTAGGGCAAAGGTAAAACCTGACAAAGTAAGAACCAAGAAATTAAGTCCTAGTGCTGATAAGCCTTCACAGAAGAGGAAAAGCTACAGGACAGTCCTTCAGGCACTACAGAAGTCGTATAACAGAAAATGCAGATGTGAGAAAAAGTGGTAAATTGTTATGGAGCTGTTACAGCAAGTCTGCCTCTCCTCCAAAGCAAGTGGCCAGGTGAAGCATTTCCACATCACTAGAAAGTCTCTACTGTACTATGTCAAGAAGTCACACTTGCATTACTCTTCTCCCTAAAGATCAGTCTTGAATTGTAATGGCCTGACTCCTAATTGACAATAAATACCAGGATAGAGTTTTTTCATAAACTTCAGCTCCCTTCTACACACAGGACTGGGTTCTTACCTTCAAGCTGTTCGTATAAGCTCCAGCTCCTGACTGAACTTCACGGGCATATTTCAGCACTCTTTCGTACAAAACAAGAGCTTCGCTCCATTTCTTTACCAGGACATATGACTGCGCAATGAAGAAACACCTGCAACAGTAAAGACGGGATCCTTGACATGTTTGCTATCCATACATTTGCCAACTCAAATGACTGATATAACAGGAGATACTAAGTAGCACTGGTCAGTTTCCCCTTCACAAAAGGGTAGTGGAAACTGCATTAAAGTCCTGTACAGTGCACAGAGCTTTCAACCTTTGAAGACGTAACGCCTGCTAAAGAAAACCTGGCTGTTTCTCAGTCACCTGTAAGCTTTGTACACAAGTGTCTTCAATCCAATCTCTTTTTGGAAGTTCTTGTCCTCTTCTAGGCCAGGAAGTTGCGTCAGTTCCACAAGGTTCTGTGCAAAAGACAGAGTAACAAATGCAGGCATTTTCCTATGGAATCTGCCAGAGCAAGAGAAAGCTGCCCCTTTTAACAAGTCACCAGTACACTCCCATGGAAATAGTTTCCACTTTTCTAATTATCAGTATGCTAACTTTGTGAAGAACACTCATTTAAACTTGTGCAAATTTGCCCTCAGGACAGATTTCCTGACAAAAACCGGAATTAGGACAAAGACTCCTCAGATTTCACATTAAGTAATTCTTTCATAAGGCATTTCCCTTTCCCATTCACAACTGCTTCAGCCACAGGCTCCCACAGTTAATAGAAAATTTATGTGAGAAACTGCTTATGAAGAACAAGTATATTTTAAGTATTTTTAACTGCTACTTTCTCTGGCCAGAAGCTAAGGCAGCTATCAGGGTGTTGCATCAAATAGTTCAAAAACTATTTTTAAAACTGCATTAGTGTACAACCAAGGGGACCCATTCTAGCATTTTTCTGTTCACAGTTAGAAGGTGGGTTCCACGTTTCTTGTAGATGTTAAACATCTTCAACAACGTAATGATAGGTTGCTCTTCAGACTTCACAGGCAGTTCACTTACACTGCTATATTTTCTACAATAACTTTTTGTACCAAAGTTCTCCAGTTAGTATGAAGAATTAGATTTATTTTCCCAGCATTACCTGCAAAATGATGTCGTAAAGACGGATCAGGTCCTGAGGCCGCGGTGTGCGCTTGCCATCCTCTTCTGACCGCTGCTGCTGCAGCAGTGCCTTCTGCAGAGACTTTGCCATGCTCTCATTGCGCTTGATGGCTGTTGACAGCTTGATGTAAGTCAAATAACTAAGAAGATAAAATACCATTAGCAGACTGTCAGAACTACTCAGACACTACTCTTCTGAAAAAACTGCTTCCCCCAGTCTAAGCTGTTACTAGTAGGGGGGAAAAAAACATCTGAAGGGTCAACATGAGTCTTAAGTAAAATGTTTTCAAAGCTGCATAAATCAGATCCTTATCTGTACAGTCATCCTTTGAGATCTGAGAGGCCCAGAACAAAAACCCCATAAAACAAAACCAAACAAAAATAAAATCTTGACATAAGAACATCACTTCTTCACACTAGTACAGGCAGCAATGTTTGCCTATTACCTGTGTAAGTACTGGATGTTGGACACCTTCCCAGAATCATTTTCCAAAGAGTGTTCCCGCTGTTTCTGCAGAAATTAAACAAAACACCACGTGATTTGCTTAAAACTGGCAGCCAAGGGAAGGAAACATCAGAAACAACTCAAGGTTTGGGTAAACTAGGGAAGTTATAACAGACTTCCAGACAAAAGAATGAGGGCTTCTACACTGCTATTCACTCTCTCCAGTTCTGAAGAGAATAAAATCAAAGATTATAGACACTTCTGCAGCTTTTTATTAAATAAATCACAGTCACTTCTATTGTTAAGCACGTTTAACAATAACAGATCAGTCCCAAAGAAACGCTATGCTGTTGAGAGTAGAAACACTGATGTTTGCTGCTTACCTGGTCTGGTTTCAGATCTTCCCGAACAGCCTGAATGGCATCTCTACACTCACTGAGTAAAGATTCAAACAAACGTTCCTTTGTCTCCTCATTTTCTGCCTAAGACCAAAGGGAAGATAAGACAGATATCAGAAATTTTTGGGTTTTGCATCCCATGATGCAAGAATTAACTGAGATTTAAACAAAGTTTCTCCCAAATTATGGCTTTAAGATCCATGCATAGCTAGAACTCCAATCTGTACCTGTCTGCAGTATGTTCAAGGGGACAAACTGTCCGAGAAACTGTAGCAGCACTGAAGGCCTAGCACTCACAGCTCTGAGCACCTCCTCCCTGCAACAGCTACCTCCCCAGCAACTCCCTTCCCTTCCAGGATGGCACCCACATTGCTCTGAGAACAGCCAAGGCTGGACTGCACTGTGGGAAAGGCCCCGTAACAGAAGAGCTGAGCATTACTGAACTGGCAAACTACCAATGTAGACTGCCTTTGTTATGCTGACTTAATTTTTCTCACGTGGTAAAAACATGCAGGTGATTATCTTCTCTGCACTCCCAGTCTAGTAACGCTCATAGTGGCAATAATTTGTTTGTTCGAAGCATTTTTTAAAGTAACCCTGTATTTTAGTAGCAGAAGCCACTGTGTGCTTTTCTGCTGTCACCACAAATTTTGTCAAAAAATGAAGCAGCTTTTGGCCTTCTGTCCCAAAAACAAAATTTGAGAACAACTTTTGAAAAACAGGTTGAAGCTTGATCCCTGTCTAATGGACTGGCATATCATGTACCTCATTAAACAATGCACCCAAAACCAAACTCGACTTCCATTCAGGTGACTGAGATGGTAACCAGATGGGGATCACAAAACTCCAAGAAAAAAAAACCAAAAAAGAAGAAAACTACCCAGAAACAAACCTCAACCTTAGCAATCAAAGGAGGGATTAAAGTGTATCAGCACTGTGTTATAACACACTTCCATGTCATGTAATAGCATAAGATGAACTTTGCTGCAACAAATTTGCAATTGTTCAAATGAATAAAAAAACTGCCTAAAAATATGCTCACTTGTTTATCCCCTGTAGAGCTCTGCAGTCTCTGTCTCTCCTCGGGTTTGCAAACCCGTTAAGGAATGTTATTTTTACTCCCTCACAAAGCCTCAGGTATCTTGACCTGAGATGAAGGCATTTTTTGGGTTTGGTGGTTTTTGTTTGTTTTTTTTTTTTTAAGAAAGATTTGCTGCAAGAATTTTTTAAGGTGGGACTGACTACTGAGAATAACCAGAGACGAGTCTGACAGCATTCTCAACCTCACCCAGAGGAGCACAGCAATTTCACTGTATGCACTAAAATGAATACAGACATAGCTAGATCATCAGTCAAGCACAAACAGGGAAAGGGTTGGGCTGTGCAGTGAAACAAAGGCTTTCCTTTCTAAGCAAAACCTCCTAAGGTTAAGCTGATTCTATGCATAAATACACATATGGTCTGATTTGGGAGATATCACATCATAAAACTGACGTACAAGGGCTACAGCTGGTTATTCAAGTGTCCTGACAGAACAGCACAGGTTTACCTTACAGGGATCAAGAGAACTGATCTCACTTAATTCATTTCTGAAAGTCTAGGAGTGCTCACTGCTAATTTCTTCTCTGTTTCAAAACATTGTATATCATCTCTGGAAGTTATTACCACCCAATTCTGTTACAGTCCTAGTTACCAGAGATGACCACAGAATCCTTGAGGCAATACCAGATAGGAGCACACTTCTGTCGCTCTGCCCTTTAGCCTTCTCACTTCTACCTGGTTAGAGTCAACAGGCCCCTTAAAGTCATACATCCAAGTCTACAAAAGGGCTGATATAAGTAATTTTAAACTTGGACTTCTACGTCAATTTGGTTTATTTGTTCTGTTTCTCCCATTACCAATAAGACACTGAAGGCAATGGTATAACTGCACCGAGAATCTTGATTTTTACACAAAACACATATTTGTGTTTGCTTCTAATCAAACCCTGAAGAGCACTGCTGTTCTGTTAGGGTTCCAACTTAGAAGACTAGCAGAAAGGTGCCAAAGATCCCAGAAACCACAATGCAATCAGCTGAAGCTGGCCTGCCCATCACAGCTGACACAGCAACTGCAGAACTGCTTTCAAAAGGCCAAGTTTTAGCCCTCTGGGAATGTAAATACTGCTGCTGCGTGCTCAGCTCTCACCATTACTAGTTATGACCGGGTAGCACAAAACTCCTCTGTTTAGTGAGAGCTTCCAAGGAACACAAAGCAAGATGAAAACAAATTCAGATCACTGTTCTGCCAGAGCTTTATGGAACAAAGAAGGCAACTACACGGAAAAGGTCCAACTGCTAGCCTGGCAGGGTGGAAATTAGGCAAGGGAACGTTGAGCTCTAAGCTGCACTTCCACCTGCTGGCCATACTGATGTATTACCTACAAAAAAATATAAAGTCAGCAACATACAATTCATAACATTACGACAAAGACTGGTTAACACTGATGTTTTCTACCCAGCCATACCCTGTTCATCCTACTCATGCTGTCTTCTTAACACTGTCTCCTGCTCTTGCCCACTTGCCTTATACCTTTGTAGGGTTTTCATTCTATGATTTAAATTTCTATTTATCATCATTATTCTAGTGATAAGTGGGTTTTGATGCTGCAAAAAGCCCATCTTTTGTAGCAACAATTGTTACTAAAGATCCTTTCACTGCCTTTTCAAACAGCAACAGTGCTCTATGCAGCCACTGGGAAGCAGACTGGACCACCTGGGCACTGTTTCCAAGGAAAAAGCCCCAGGTGGAAAACTTGGCTGCAATACTAAAGACATGCATAGCATGTGCCATTGCAAGTGTTTCAGAACTGTTACATTTGAAATTGATTTACATCCTGACATTCAGTAATCCTCTTCCTGCTTTTGAGGATTTACATAAGTCAAGAAGAGAATGCTATAAATCTCATAGCACCCGTTTCACCTGGCAAATTGCTTTTTGTTGCTGAAAAACTTGATCGATATGTATCTTTTTTCTTCTGGTTGCTCTGAAGTCGGAGCATTTAAGCAAGATACTTAAAAGAAATTACAATGGTAATTCAAAACCAGTTACTCTTAAAATTGTAATTTGCATTTCCAAGTGACTTGCAAGTAATAATGGTTATCACCCTGCCACTGAAAGGTAGCACAGAATGTCCAAAAAAGCAGTAATACTCAGAACAGACCTCCCAGACTACCAGTTAGTAGATTGTGGGAGCTATCCCCAGGTGACACTTCGGCTTTGGGTTTTAGTCAATATTCCCACTTTTACTTTTAGCCTTCCAGCCCCATGTTTGACAAAATGCCTTTGGTCCAAGTATCATGTATTATCTTGCACACTGAAGGAAAGAGGACAGTTAGAACACTGGCACTGGTGACAGTTTCTGGGTTACCTGAACAATCGCTGCTTCATTGTCAGCCAGCCCCAGCAAGAAGATCCTCACTTTGTCTATCTTCACTGGAACAGTTCTTCCTCTCCACTCCACCTCGCTCATCGTGGCTGCCTGCTTTGCTCGAGTTTGGGTAATCAGTGCCTGCAGAGAACAGACTGAACTTAATGAGCTTGAACTTTAAGGTATCCAAAACTCAACCTTTCAGATTCACAATAGACTTGACTATTTTGAAATCAAAAGCCTTTTTAGGAAAGTGTGATTTCCCATAGAGCCCACGCTTGCTTGCTCTCTGCCGATATGTTTTGGCTCTTGACTGGTGTGCTGCAGCAATATTTATGTTCAACAGAGTGATAACGAATGTTTCAACTTGAAGCATGCAGTTAAGTTACCTCCAGTTTTTCTGCAAGAAGACCTTCAGTGCCACCAGACCTCAGTCTCATCTGCATCAACTCATTCATGGCAGACTGGTCACCTGAGAGAATTAACAAATCAAGATCACATTTCCATCCCAGTTCACAAATTATTTTAATATAGAGAAGCTAATCAATAGATTTTATACTGGCAATTTGGGACAAAGAATAAATTTGCAATTTCATTCTGACTTCATATGCAAACTACTGCAAACTGGTATTTTGTCTTTATACAAAAAACCACATGCGCTGCTGCAAAATGAGTGTATTTATCCACTGCTAAACTGACGCAGGATGTGTGCAGAATTTGCCCAAAACATTACGGACTCACTGCAATGTCACTTGAACCAGTATTATCAAGTCAATATTCCTTTCCTGTGAACAAGCCTTGCTCTTTGTTGGTGATTAGGTACTCCCTCCCTTTCCTTACCAATATTATAGGCACAGTAGCGAATGTTGGGTGAGATCTCTTCCACACGCTGGTTATACAGCACAGCTTGTTCTTCTGTGAAAGCATTAGCCAGTTTTTCATATATGGTCCTACAGCAAAGAATAAAAATTAACACTGCAATATGTGTTCATTTGTGAGATGTTATCTTAAGGGAAGAGTTTGTCTCTACTCTGCAGGATGGTATTTCTTCAGCAGTACCTCCCAGTTAAGTGCACAATTAACTAAACAACTCAGAGTTGCTGTACATACAGTATATAAACTTACTAGACCAATCCAGTATTATTTGCTAAACGAAGTCAGTGAAGTGGGGGAACTCACTTGCATTTATTGAAAGCCTCCATTGCTGCCTTCCACTCCTGGTGTTCAAAACGAAGCATTCCTGTGAGGTAAGCCATGTATGCCTGCAGACAGTGCAAGGGCAAGTTATTTCCCCAAGACCGACAGCCTAGTTTGCACAACCTTTAGTATGAAGGCTGTTGCAATGCCTACAGTTAAGTGGCTAAGCCTCACCCTATTCATCTGGTCTTTCCACAGAAGACAGCTGATTTGGATTACAGGTTAAGAGCTACCTGCCTTTTTTCTTTTAACTGACATTGCTACATTTCTAAGGAGATGAAATGAAAGATGTTTCTTGCTTGCTATGCAATCAGTGTGGCCCACTGACATCACAAAACTTCCCCCAGCCCAGGAATAAGCTACAAAACAGCAGTTTTAATTAACTGAGTAGTATACCACTGCAGCCCCTTCTTCAAAGAGGCCAGTATCACAACACAGTTGCTTTCTATGTTCCACGAACCCAAGCTACAAGTGCTCTAGGTGGCTACTTTAGGGCTCTTAACAACAGATCAGCACAGTTTCTTACGCTGTGTTGCATCATTTTAGCTTCAACTCTTTTTATTTTTATTAAACATACTGTTCTTCAAAGCAAGGACAATCATTAGATACACTTGATAAACTCCTAAACGCCAGGTCTTCATCTTGGCTGGTGCCACTGGTTATTTCTGCAATTCCAGCAGCTGCACTAACAGTAAGTCCAAGCCATTCAAAGGGAGACATTATCCAGTTTGAAAATTAGTCAATTTTGATTATCTATTGCTAGATGAGAATAATCTCTTCAACCAAAATCTAAAGGTTTCTTGTTCAGCTTTTGCTGTAAAACAAGATCAATGTATCAGTGGTTACCTGAGCTTCCAGCTTTGTTTTGGCATCCACTCGGTTACTTTCACACAGTCGTTCCAGCTCCTCAGCATGTTTCACAGCTTTGCGCAGGCGGGACAGCAAGTGAAATCGTTTGCGAGGCTCCGTGTTTGCTTCCTGTTTCAGCTGCATGGCATAACTCCAGGCTCTCTCTGCATCCATCAGAATCAACAGCAAATACCTAAAGGGCAAAGGAAAATTAATGAAACAATAATGACATTCAAACAAGTATTACTACACCACCACTAGTTCTTTGCCATATGATCTGCAAAGTTTGGTAACAAAAGTTTAGCTTGATTAGTAAGAGGTAGATGCTTTTATTTCTTAACTTTCCAAGCACAAAAATTCCTACTATCCCTGTTTTCTACTGTATTTCTCACTACAGAAATGCAATTACCCAACTGAGGAAGAGAATTTGGTATCATTCTGTAGCACCACAGACATTGCAACAACAAGGGATTTATGATTTTAGGTCACTCTTCAAACTGGTCCAATATGGGTAAACATGTCTGGTTTCCCATCAGCTAATGCTATAATGTATCTGGCTTCGTAACAATACAGGTGAAGACAACAGCATGTTTTCTTTTCCCCACAACAAAAGACAAGACAGCAGACATTTCAAGTGTTTCTAGAAGAGATAGGAAACGAGCCCAAGATCTTGGCTATTCTCTACATATTCTATCAGACAAGCATTCTGCCAAATTCTGAAAATCTAAGTAAAACTTGTAATCCAGTATTTCTGTTCAAAGGGAAGGAATTATGTCTCCAACCACAACCTTGCTGTATACACCATTTACACTACCAGCATTTACATGGCTACCTTGCAACAGATCTGAATAAGTATTTCCTCTTTAATATCAAAGTAGTTTACTGATTATGAAAAGAACCCATTTTAGCAGCTACAAGGGAAGAGAAGGAATGGCTGTTGCTGCTCCCACTTGCTCACACGATGAAGCAGGATCTGAGTGGTGCCTCTTCCCCCTGCACTACAACCTGAACTTTCATCTTTTATTTGTATCAACAACACACATCTCTAAAAGAAACATTTCTGAGTATATTGTACAGAACAGTTTTCCACCACCACACCCACATGAAAAGAAATTACTGAAATGAAAGAAACCATTCACTTATATACACAATGCTCAACTCCATCCAGTGACTGTACCTGTTGTCTGAGAGAATCTCCTCAGTTACTTTCTTCCCAGTGAACTTGTGCCTGTTTCCCATCTTGAAGTTGAGAGTTTTTCGGAGCCGCCTTAGCCTACGGGAGCAATAACCCCTAACGAAAAGATGATCACAGTCAGTTTGCCCAAAGAAAAACTTTGCTTCCGTTTACTGCTCTCTCCCGCCAGAAAAAAAGGACTGAAGGCTGTGACAGGGAATGTTTTAAACAACTAAGAACACCATATATGACATACACTAAGAAGTAGTTCAGAAACTACCTGTAAGCCAGCTGCTAATAGAATACAAGAAACATAAGACGACATGTAATAATTTCTAATCTGGAAAAATCTAATTGCTTTATGTATACTTATTGAACACTCAGTTCTGGAAGAGTATAGTGATTATCAGTGAGGTGTTAACAAACAAGCTCTTAAAGGGCAATAGAGAAACAAGAGCCAGCCTGTACCCTCCTAAATGGAACAGTCACAGCACATTACATCAAACAAAAAAAAGCACACATTGCTTCACATGAAGCAGCCTATGAAGGAGTATTTACCTGGCAGATCATTTTTGTTGCCTGCTACAGTGGGTTTACATTTTACACGAAGTAAGCCAAGATACACTAGTGACTCCAAATCATCCACACTGTTTACTAACCTGTACCTCTGGAAGTCTCCGTGTCTTAAACCGTGCTGCTGCTGAGACTCCTTCACAATCTGAAGGACTGCAATTTGCGTTAAGGCAGATAGACAGTACAGTCTGTAACCGGTTCTTCGTTCTACACTAAACTAACAGAAGGGAACCCTATAGGTTCCATTAAACAAATTTACTTTGGACAGAGGAGCACCCAAAAACAACACGAAGTTGACAGAACTGATGGTCCTAAAAGATCATGCCTCCACTGCTTACTTCAGAGCTTTATGACTGTCAAGGCCAGGACTAAAACATACCACAAGCACTTTGTCTTACAAACCACCATGAGAATCTTGCTGTTACTAGAGCTCATTTCAAGATAATAAGCTATGCCAATAGATACATCTAGGCTAATACAACTGACTACCCTAGCTACGCTACACCGCCTCTGCAATCACACTTGTGACACAGTTTTGTTGGCAAAACCAAGAGAGAGAGCAGCTTACCTGCCCTTAAACATCCCATCTCTCAGGAAAAGTAGTACACTGAACACAAACACTGCTGCCTTCCTGACACTGCTTCCACAAACAAACTGCTTTCAGAATACAGAAAACCTCATGAAAAGAGCTTATGGGAAGTATTCAGGGGGCTTATTTTCTGCTCAGTTTTTCAACGCATTTCCAGTCTTACTGCATATTACTGTAACAAGTATCCTCTGACAGAACACATTGGCCTGTGACTTGCAGTAGCAGTCCTATCCATCCAGTCTCTACAGTCTTTAGCATATTTGCTGACTTCTGTGCATCCTGTACTTTACTCAGTTATGCTACCAAATAAAATCATGCTGTATTCTAAGTAAGTCAGCTGATGTTATTAACTCAGTTTACATGGCAGATCATTTTGTAATATAAAATCTCCACCATAAACAAGAACTCTCTGTGCTGAATGTTTTATACCCCAGAATTTCCCTTTTAAGCTTTACCAAGAAGCCTTAAAAAAACCCTAGAAAACCAAAACCAAACTATACAATGACCCCATCAAAAGAAACACTATTACTATACCTAGAGAAAAAGAAACTACCAGACTTTTAAAGTTTATAATAGCAGATGCCTATCAGTGTTTTCTTGGAATTACACCTAAAAGAAAGTCTCTTTAGTTTAAGTACTAAAAACCTGCATCCACAGTTATTACACTGAAGTAGTTTGCACTTGTAGAACAAAAGTCAAACTGCAATGTCTCAACACAGCGATCCTTGTTCTTGCTGTCTACCTAAGGGGGGTTTTCAGACTGTTTTTTATCCTGTGCAGTTACTCACTGAATTCATATCCCCTATATTACTTAGTTTTTCCATTGACTTAGGTGTTCCTAACATTACTGGGGCAATTACTATGTCCACATCTTACTCAAGTTACTAACTTTACAACACCTGCTACATGCTAAATGGAAAACTGCAATCTTACTTCATTCGGGTTTTCCTCTGGCCCAGAAGATAAAACTCAGCTCAACCACAGCTGTGCAGCTGCACTAGTTTCACATGAAAGTTTCACATGCAAAAATACCACTAGCTTTTAAGCGTCACATCAGATTCTAGAAGTGCTAAATATGAAGGAGCTGGTTTGCTATTGTATTTGTTAAGATTTATTATATCCACCGTTGCCCGCTTCAGCCATTAATACTACCACCAGCAGACTGCTGACAGCCTACTCTTATCTAAAGCCCGCAGCCTGGTGCAGAGTTCTGCTTTGAAGGCTGACGACAGCTGCCACACGGTTCGGAAGAAACTGCGAAGGTAAAGAATAAATCCACGATTCAGAGATGGCCAGCGGCCTCCCCCGTTTCACCCAAACCAAACCCTCACCGCCAGCGCCGCCAGGTGAGCCCGGGCCGCCGCGCTGCGGGGCCGGCTGGTTGCACTGCCGGCTGC
>JAVJGI010000001.1:119041354-119073835 GCA_035590275.1 Ibycter americanus | reverse complement strand
CCCTGCACCCCCTTTCCCGCGCACCCCT
The DNA here is from genome assembly GCA_035590275.1 of Ibycter americanus. Lineage (NCBI taxonomy): Eukaryota > Metazoa > Chordata > Aves > Falconiformes > Falconidae > Ibycter > Ibycter americanus. The sequence goes on along the minus strand of JAVJGI010000001.1, from coordinate 119,073,807 downwards.
TTTCCCGCGCACCCCCGGTACCTTCACCGCATCCCCTTTTCCTTTGCATCCCTGCTGCGCTCCCCGCTGACCCCTCTGTGCACCCCCTTTCCCGGGTATCCCTGCTGCGCTCCCCACTGACCCCTCTGTGTGCACCCCCTTTCCCAGGCATCCCTGCTGCGCTCCCCACTGACCCCTCTGTGTGCACCCCGTTTTCCTTTGCATCCCTGCTGCGCTCCCCACTGACCTCCCCGTGTACCCCCTTTCCTGGCCATCCCCGCCGCACTCTCCGTGCACCCTCTGTGCATCCCCCCTGTGCAGTCTCCCCGCACGCTCCCCCCATCCATCCCTGCTGCACGCTCCGTGCGCTGCCAGCCATGAACGGCTCGGCGGTGGGCTCCGAGGAGGGCTGGCAGCCCGAGTCAGTGATCATCCCGCTGGTGTACCTCCTCATCTTCCTTGTGGGCACGGTGGGCAACTGCCTGGTCCTGGCCGTGCTGCTGCGCAACGGGCAGGTGAAGAACACCACCAACCTCTTCATCCTCAACCTGGGGGTGGCTGACCTCTGCTTCATCCTCTTCTGCGTCCCCTTCCAGGCCACTATCTACACGCTGGAGGGCTGGCTATTTGGGCCCTTCATGTGCAAGGCTGTCCACTTCTTCATCTACCTCACCATGTATGCCAGCAGCTTCACCCTGGCCACCGTCTCCCTCGACAGGTAGGAAAAGGGTTGGGAGGGGCTCCCTGTACCCTGAGACTCCCCCTTCTCGGGATCACACCCTGGGCAGGAGAGAGGACAGAAGCCCCTGGAGCCAAGCCCCGATTGCTGCAACCTGCCAGGGGAATCCAGGAGCATTTCCCAGTTCAGGTGTGCAAGGAAATACAACCACTGAGGATGTGGTCCAGCAGCGAGGGTTGGATTGGGACCCCTGTCCCCAGTGCCCAGCTGGAGGAAGCTTTCACACCCTGAAGCTGTAGGACTGGGGTTTATCCGCAGGCTCTGGCAGCTTGAAGGGGGGATAGAAAACCAGAGAGAAACAAAGCTCAGTCCCAGATCTTCCTGCGAAGCTCGGAGAGAGCCCCTACCCTAACAGCCCACGGCAAAGCAAGCAAACCTCAAGGAGAAGACAGTGGATATGTTTGGGCTGGGACACTGCTCTTCCTACCTTCCCCTTTTATTAGCAAAAAGCCCCTTTATGTCCCAGTGCTGTCCCTTGTCCCAGTGACTATCCCAGCCTGGCCCAGGGAGGGGGTTAGCTGGGAAGGTCTGTAAAAGGCAGCCAGTTGCTCCTGCCTCCACTTTACCCCATGCTAGGTCAGCCCCTGCCTCTGCAAGGGCTAGTGAGTTACCAGCCTGCAGCGAGAGGCAGGGAGCTCCTGGTACTGCTTCACTTAGTGCCCAAAACCTGTGAGCTGGGATGTGGAAAGTCCCTGTGAAAGTTCCCTGGGAAGAGCCACGGCAGCCCCAGAGCAGGGTTGGATGTGTCCTGCCACCCCTGCACGACACCACGCTGGCAGCTGGGACAGCCCCCCCCAGCCCCCCGGGAGCTAAAACACAGCCAGGGGCTGCCTCCCCTCCTGCATCCCACACAGCTGGAACAGCGGTGTTGAGCAAACGGGGGCTTGCACAAGCCCCCAGGTCTGGACATAATTAAGGAACCAGCTAATTGCAGAACTGAAAATGGGTGATGTGTTTTCACGTGTGCCAGTGTGAGGAACACTGTGTCAGGGAATCCTGGGGACTTGCTCCTGCCTTCATATCCTCACTGCTGCTATCGTTTGTGCCAGACAGACTGATGATCAAGTAAGGATCTGCTGGATTAGGGAGAGGGACAGAAGGGGACCATCCCCATTTTCCCCACAAGCACTACTGGGAGCAGAGAGGGTGACGGGACAGGGTTGGGGGAGAGGATCTTCCTCACCCCACTGTGCTTCACAGGGATCCTGAGAAACAAGAGGCAATCAGCTGTGTGACTAATTGCCCTGGGAAGCTCAAATCCATCACTTTCGCCCTTTCTCCAGTCTGCCCCTGGAGCTGCTCTCGGTGCTCTCCCCAGGACTGCAGTCATGTCCCTTTCCCTTTCCCGTGCAGGTATTTGGCCATACGATACCCCCTGCACTCAAGGGAGCTGAGGACGCCCAGGAACGCCCTCATGGCCATTGGCTTCATCTGGGGGCTTTCCTTCATCTTCTCGGGCCCTTACCTCAGCTACTATCAGGAGTTCCAGTTGGCCAACCTGACTGTCTGCCATCCCATCTGGGAGATCTCCCAGCGCAAGGTCATGGACATCTGCACCTTCATCTTCAGCTACATCATCCCAGTGCTGATCCTGAGCCTCACTTACATGCTGACTATTCGCTACCTGTGGAGGTCTGTGGACCCTCTCCAAGATATGTCAGAGTCCAAGAAGGCCAAGCGGAAGGTCACCAGGATGATCATCATTGTAGCCGTCCTGTTCTGCCTCTGTTGGCTGCCCCATCACTTGGTCATCCTCTGCGTCTGGTTCGGGTACTTCCCCCTCAATCACGTTACATACGTGCTCCGCATCCTCTCGCATCTCCTCTCCTACGCCAACTCCTGCGTGAACCCCATTGTCTATGCCCTGGTCTCCAAACACTTCCGCCAGGGCTTCAAGAAGATCTTCATCTGCCTCTTGCACAAGAAGGCAGCCAACAAAGTGCACGTGGTCCAAGTGACAAACACCGTCAGCGCACTGGAGGCGGAGCTCAGCGAGGTGACCCACGTCAGCACAGCCCTGCCCAGCTGCTCCTCTGTGCACTGCAAGGTCCCAGCCCAGCCCTGGGGGGAGGCAGAGCTGGTGGGACATCAGCAGAAAGCAGATGGTGGCTCCATCACCTCCAACATCACCTAGCAGAGCTTCTTCCCACCCCATGGCTTTGCATTCTCCTGCAGCATCGCAGGCCTGGGGATGGGCTATGTTTTGGGTTGAAATGCTTCAAATCGTACCCTTTTTCATTCAAATGCACCCAGACAGCATAACTGCGATGCTGCAGACTCAATCAAGCAACCGACCCAGGACTGAAGGGCAGGAAGGACTTGCTTCCATCAAGCACTGGCTGAGAGCAGAGATACCAAACCACCAAATCAACTCCCATGCATCATCACCTGTTCCTCTGTCACAGATGGACTTACAGCCTGTCACATCTATGCCTGGAGCCTATTGGAAAGCTCTGGTCCCTCCAACCAACGCAGCGCCTGGCTGGAGTTAGCTGGGTGCACTTTTAGGGACGTCTGGGAAGTCTTGGGTTGTTCTGTGTCTCAGTTCAGGAGCTGTGTCCCAGGGCAGCACTGGCCACAGCCATGGGGGTGCAAACCCAGCTCAGGTAGGAAAATGCAGGAGAGAAGCGTAGAAATCAGGAGACAAACCTCCCTGGTGCAGCCGGTGCTGGCTGGGCTTTCCTGTCTCCCTGGGGCTCGTGGCTTGGGGGAGGTTTCCCCAAGATGGAGCACAGCTGGAAGCAGCGTCCATAGCTGAGACAAGTGCTGTAGCCCAAGTACGGGACTGCCAAGGGCACTGGACACCATCCCACGCTGCTGACCATGGCTCATCCTGCCATTTCGGTGCGTGCGAGGCTTTGCAGAGCATCCAGATGTCACCAAGGACTGGCAGGGAGGGAGGCTGTTTGCCAGGGGACCACAGCCGTGGCCCCACAGGAGAGGTTGCACTGCCAGGGACATCAACAGGTCAGTGCTGGGGGAGGATTTTAATACTTTCAGACTGCTTGGGCATGGCTCAGCATCTCAGCCCAGGTGAGGTGCCTGTGGAGGAGAGCAAAGCGGAGCACTGGCACAGCTTTCCTGTGACTGCAGCGTGGGGCTGGACAGTCGGGGCTGTGCGAGCGCTGGGGGACTCCAGCCAGCTGGGGAAGCCTCAATAAAGCCCTTCTCCATCCCACGTCCTGTGTCCAGATCCCTTGAAACACCCCACAGTCTGCAGCAGAAGAGAGCTGGGCGCTGGAGGGGTGGTGGGACCCGCTGGTGTGAGGGAAGCCATGGGCAGTGGAGGGGGTGGAGGATGTGGGTTGTATCCAAGCACATCCATCAAGGTGGTGCAAGGAATGGCACTGCGCTCCCCTTAATACAGCCGCACTCACACAGGAGAGGCTGACGTGGCTCGTGCACCCCCACTCAACACTGCAAAGGGTCCACAAGCAGCTGAGCCCTGCAGCCGCCAGCAGTCGAGGGCTTTATTTAAAGACCCGTCGTTTTCTGTACCAGAAGAGCATCACTGGCATAGGATCAGTTAACTCTCTTGAAAACCCTGTGGCAAAGCACAGCCAGAGGAGGTGGTGAAAGCGCACAGGAGCTGTGCCAAGCTGTGCTGAGCATCCCTGCAATTCCCAGCTCTGTACCCTGACAGCACCAAGCACCTGTGAAGATCAGATCTCTATAAATTACCATTACAGAGGGTATAAGTCTGTCTGCACAGATTTCCCTCCTTGTGAATCGCTATGGCAGAGCTCCCCAGGACCACCACGCGTTGCAGGAGGCTATTTCTGTCCAGGACACTGGCTCTTCCCAGGGGTCTGGTCCAGGTCCTGGCACAGCCCTCCTCCGCATTGCGCTGCCCTCCACCCGTCCCCAGCACTTGGCCTTTCTTCCCAGGAAGCTTCTGGCTGTAAAATGTTTGTTTTCCCCTGCTGAATGTTATTATAACCAGATCTTCCTGTCCCCACACAGAGGGACATAAATCGGCCACTGCCTCATATCAATAACCATTATATTTAGTCTAGGCGCACTCACCCGTAAGTTACAGAGAGCGAGTGTATAAACAGCTCCATTACTTACATCTGTATTTATCTCCTCTGCTCAACCCTTCCCAGCCAGGGAAAACATTGAATCAGCCGTGCAGACATGGCCAAAACTGTATCTTCCTCCTGCCCTCATCCACCTCTGCTTGGAGAGCTGCAGGATCTGGCTCTGATGGATCCCCCCACACCAAAGTGTTCAACCCCCTCTCCTGGACACAGTTATCACCTTGCTGTGGGGATGGGAGTTGTTGTCCCACCACCTCTGCGCTGCCCAAGGACAGGGGTCCCTGTGCTGGCATGGCTGGAGGCGCAATGTCCCCTGTCCCTTTGCGCATCGAAGAGGAGACACCAATCCTGCTCCCCTTCTTGCCCCCCCAGACCTGGTTTCCCATCACACCTGGCTGCACCCACGTATCTCAACCCCAGATGCTGCAGGGCATCACAGTGCCAGCGCTGGGGCCGCACCACTGGAAGCCCCACAGAGTCAGTGCTCACTTTCAAGCCCAGGTTTTTCCCTTCACGCAGGGCTGAGTTCCCAGAAAGGACAGGAGTTGCTCCCAAGTTCATCTTTTTATAGCATTCACAAGAAAATAAAAATAACTGGCTCACAGATGTCCAAGCCAGCCAGCAAACCTCAATCCAGGCATCATGCCCCTGCAAGGGGCTTGAAACCCACTCAGAAAGAGGGAGCCTTTGCTTTGAGCCCTGCGGGGTGCGGGGAAGGAACCAGGCTGGTACCCGCATATCTCATCTCACCAAAGGACCCAAGAGGAGGAGCAACCCCCTGGGGCTGCTGCTGCTCTTACTACCCATGCTCGCACGGTGACCCAGCACACAGCGCCCAGGCCCAGGGGACCCACAGGGAGCACTGCCAGGGGGAGGGGGGCTGGCTGTGCCCAAAGCTCCTCGCCCAGCCCCAGGGAGGCTCCTGGTGCCACCCCTGAGCTGGCCGTGGGAAAAGCTGGGGCCACAGCGTAGCCACAGAGCTCTCAAACCCCCAGTGCCAAGCTGTCCCCAGGCTGGGGGATGACTCTGAGCAGCAAAGCTGGGTCTCTGAGGACCCACTTCTCACAGCCATGTCGGATCCTTTGGCAGCAGCGTGGCCACCACGAAACAGCCGAAGAAGAGGGCAATGACTGATGGGCAGCTCTGACTCTGGGTGACAGCACTTGGGCTGAATCCTGCAGTCTCACCCGGCGAAAGCAAGCTCACAACAACTCACCAGGAGAAAAGTGCTAAACTACTGTGGATCTTGTAAACTCTATTTGTTTCCCGAGTAAGCTGGCATTGCATGGGAAAGGAGGCTCAAAACAGCATCAGCAGCTTAGAGCTGTGACTGTTAGATGAGAAAAGGGAACAGGTCACCTCTTCAAAGCATCTCATCAAAACCATACACACTGCAGCAGCCCCGCTGCTCCCTCTCGGCTCGACTTTGCTGCAGGCGGCTGCTCGGTTGGCAGCTTTGGGTCTTTCCAAGGAGCCTTGACCTTGCCATAACACCGGCACAGCAAGCGCTGGGGGATGCAGGCGCTCTCACCCCACTGCAAGGCTCACATCCAGCCCTTGCAGAAATGAATTTAGAAATAAATAGTAATAAAGAATCAATGGGAAAAGGGGTGGGTTTTGCAAACCGCAGGGGTGCAGGCGGTGGGGCACCGGGCCAGCTTCGTGAACAAGATGCCAACTGCTGCATGTACAACATAGCTGGAGCATCCCACAGCCCCTGCCACCCACATCCGACAGCGGGAGCCTGGATGCTGGAAGAAGGTGCAAAGGGCAAATAACTGTTGTAAGAACAAACTAGCACCTGTGCAACAGCCTGCCCACGGTGCCTCCTGCCCTAAATTACACAGGGCCCATCTCCTGCATCGCCCCAGGGGACACCCAGCCCTGGGCATTCTCCTAAGTACACCACCCATGCATCCACCACTGTATGCCATGGTCCGCCGGCATCTTCCCAAGCAAGGGCAAGGCAAGAGGGCAAAATGAGAAGGCAGCAATGTGATAATGAAGCAAAGCCTTCGCCAAAGCTTGGCAGAGCTGGTCCCTCAAAGGAGAGACTCAGAACTGTCTTTCTGGACAGCTGGAGACACACAAAAGCAGTGCTGTGATGCTGCAGCTGAACATGTAGAATCAATGGGAGCGTGTATGTGGACAAGCAAAAAAGCCTAGCAAAGAAAGGACAAGCAATTTTCTTTTAAGCATCACAAGGAGTAATTTTATATGAACGAGAGTGGTTTGCAGAGACTTTCAGCACATCCACTAATTACATTTAGTACAACCCCTGCAAAAATCGACTTTACTGACTCACTGCCACCCAGCTCCCTCTCGCTGGCGGGTGCCAGGTGGGCACTAACGGAGTTGGGAGCAGAACTCCAGAGACACAACAGATCCCTGGGGAGTGACACACCGAGAGGGTCTGCAAGACAGAGCCTGGGAGGACATTACTGCCCTCCCCCCACAGACATTTCCCAGTTTGCTGCTCCTGCTGGGGCTCAGCGGAGTCCGGGGGCTGAATGGGGACAGCTTCAGAGAACGGTAGAAAACCAACATGCAAAGAAAGGAGTTTGGAAGCACAGCTCTGCTCTGCACAAAGCTGTCCCCAGCCTTTCTGACAGCCTCCCAAGCCTGTGGCTGAGCCGAGCCCTGCCCTACCTGGCTCTAGACCTGCCCAGCCACCCCCATGACCGCTTTGAAGACAAGTCCTGGGACACCCCCAACTCAGGTCACCCAGCCCGAAGCATCACTGCGCCCCCTCTCTCTGGGCATCACTGACACCAACTCGTTTCTAGTCACTGTTCAGCAGCAAGAGCCTAGAAGGTGACAGTGGGCTGGTGGCAGGCTCTGCACAGCACCTAGCCTGGGGGTCTGCACCCTACTCCTGCCTCCAGCACCCCTGAATCCCCTCTGACAAGCCCCACAGCTCGCACGACTGCTCTCACCCTCACACAGGAGCAGCAAGGTGTGTGTGATGATTACACAGCAAGGTCTGGGCTTTCACAGCTCTCTGCAGTGTGACACACCCAACCTGCCCTCCTCACTTATGGATCCTCACCCATCGATTGGTACTTACTCATTCCAGGCAGCAAAAACAAAGCCTGAGCCAGCTGCTGGATCATTACGCCATTTACAGGATACTGCAGAACTACAGGGGGGAAAAAAGCACCCTCCAGCTTATCTACCATTGCCCTGCTTGTCTGGGGATGGACCCATCGCCATCCCACCCAGCCCATGCCTCAACGCACCCTTCAAGGGCAAGCACAAGGCTTTGCTGCCAGCACAAAACCACAGTGGGAAGCAACTTTCCTCCCAAAAACGGAGCATATCAGGCCCAGATGGAAAACACAAGAACATCACAACCTGCTGCCACTCAGCACCCTCCCAGCTGAGCGGGGACTGGCTTGCAGTCTATTCCCTTGGGAGGTTTTATCTTAAGCTTAGGGACTTGCAGTGGTGTTCATTTAATAAAAGCAGATTCAACTGGAAGCGGAAAATCAATAGGTTAAACTCAGCTCCCATCAAACCCAACAGTGGGCAGGGAGGCAAGGGGCACTTGGCTGAAACATCAGGTTGGCGTGAGCTTTCCAACATGTGGATTTGACACTGGTGTTGAAGAAGCTGTTTTGGTTCATGGTTTTGTTTTGTTTTCGAACACTTAATCTGCCAAATTTGCTGTCCAGTATGAGTCAGCAGCCAAGGCGGTGGGGGCTGAAGCTTTCGAGCCTACCACCCTTGTCTCTACTGTACGCAGCTCCCAGATGCAAACCGCACCAGTAGTGGCCCTGGGTGGCTGCAGGGACCCCAGAGCCAGTTCCTGTCCCAACAGGGTTTGGCAAACCCCTTTTGCTGCCCCAAAATAATGGTCAGTGCCAAGGAAGCCATGAGAGCAGGCAGCACACTCAAAGCCTGGCACATCCCTGCAGCCTTGGCCACTACGAAAAAATTAAAAAAAAGCCAAACAAAAACCCAACAAAAAGCAAAAACCCAAACCCAACCCACAAAAAAACCCCCAAAACAAAACCAAAACACACCAGCACAGAGAAATGGGGCTTTAGCCCCAGATGCCTGAGAATCAGACACACATCCCCCAGCCTGTCCCCATCTGCGGCAGGAGATTCCCCAGCAGCCAGAGCAGAACAGGAGGTGAGGGGAGCGCATTAAACCCCACAGGAACCTCGGGAGAAGCAGAGGGGGGCAGCCCCAGGTCAGGTCCGTGGTCCCTTCCCAGGTCTCAGCATCACTCATGGCTCCGTGCTCAGCTCTTAGAGGGGGATGTGAAGTGCTCAGCTGTGAGTGTCGGGATGGTGCTGGCTGCCACGATCCGCTCTTAATTAACGTCTTGCAAAGACATTCCTTACCATAAAAAGTCAAGGAGCATGCGGAGCCATTCCCCAGCACTACAGTGTCAGATGCAACTGAGACATGTGAGGTCAGCCTGGAGGGAACAAGCAGCTCCCCCCACTCCCAGCCCAAGGAAGAAGGGGCTCTGGCCAAAGCTGCTGCTGCTCCTGGAGCAGCTGTGGCTGCTGCAGCAGGTGCCCCCTGAGGCTGAGAAACTGTCCACCTCTCCATGTTCATTCCCTGCACAGGGGAGAGGCAGTGTGGGAATGGTTAGCGCCAGGATGAGTGGGAGGGTGGATTTAGGGAACTGGGACTGGGTGGCTCTGCTTTCCCTTTAGCTCAGGGGAAACGAGGGTCTTGGACTCCCACTCAAAAGCCATACACCTGGGAGCAGCAGAAGCTACCTCTTCCCTGCGTATTCACCACCTCCAGCTCCTCCTTGCTGCATGGTGGCCACCAAGCTAGGCTCTCAGCCGCCAGCAACCTCCTACCCTCCTTCCTTCCCTCAGATGTGGCCAGGGCATCCCTGGGGTAGGAAACAACCAGCCAACTTCTGGTGCTGGTAATTGAGAGACCAGGAGGGAGCAGGATATTTTGCATCCCATCTCTCACTGCATCTCTCCACCTCTAAGTCAAGCTGGACCAGCTCCTCACCATCCCCAGACTGGTACCACTTTCCCAGGGGAATGGGCTGACAGCAAAGCCCGGGAATGCCTCTTTCAGCATAGGCCATGCAGAGGTGCCCAGAGCCTTGGGAGAACAGACCATGGCCCCATCCCAGACCCTGAAGGATCTCATTTATTTCTTTTGGGCTCTGGTTAGCACAAGAGCATCAGCACAGGGAGGGTACCTGCACACTAAAGCTCAGATACTCCAGAAATGCTGCAGACAAAGCTCCCCCTTCCCTCCCCTAGCTTGGCTTGCAACTGTTCCAGGTGAATGGCCTCATCCTCAGAGTGGCTGCAATAAAAAAAAAAAAAAAAAATGTTTTACAGACTCAGCCTGAGTGCATCAACAAATTCCACCCGCTCTCCTGGAGAAAGGAATTTAGATCAGACTGCTGCAGCGGCAGAAACAGATCCAGAAAGATGAAATCCATCTCGTTCTGGTGAATGTCAGCACATGTATCCACCAGGCTCGACACTGCGTGTAATGCAAGCCAGCAGTGCTTTTCTTATGCTTAAAAACACTGTCCAGTGCCTGCTAGCCTTCAGAGACTCTTGGAGTTGGCAGAGGGAAAAACAGCTAATACTGAAGTCTCAGGTTTCCTCAAGCATTTGAGATTTGAAAGCAGGAGAGAAGGTCCCTACAGGGAGGGTTCTTGGGTCAGTGCTGTGAGCCTGCATGGCCAGACACATGAAAAACAGCCAGGCAGGTGCAATCAAGATTTGAACCCAGCTCCAGGCTGGACAAGCCTGTCCAGTCTGCTGTGTTTCAGGCATTTGCCACACCACTGAGAGCAGGTGGGGTTTCAGACCATGCTCAGGTCCAGGCTGAGGAGGAAGAGGTCAGGCATTCAGAATAACCAGGAGCTATCTGAGAAAAAGCTGTCTGTGGAGACAGCAGCCCAAGCAAGTGGCTGGGTCTGCCACAGCAGGACCTGCTTTTGCATCCAGGCTCTAACATCCAGCTCCCACATGACATGGGGCAAGATAGGTTGTCACATCTCTGCCTTCTGCCTCTCTTATCCACTGGCACCGTAACTGCCGGGGGCAGACCCTCCCCTGGATGTGCAACCTGACTGCCCCAGGGAAACAGCCGATCTCATAGCTGTGACACTCACCGCACACAAAGCAGCCTCCCCTGCTAGGAAAAGGCAGGATTGGTGGACACACAACAGCAGAAGGGTTAAAACACAGCTCTCCATCCTTCTGCCGTTTGTTCTCACTCTTCATTTCACGCCAAGGTCTGCCTTGCCCTCTGCACCTCCCAGCAGAGGTGCACACAACATTTCTTTCACTGCTGGGCTAATTAGACACCAGCGTACATTCACTCCTGTAAACACGGGCTCAGGTGAATAATGATTTGTTCCAGATTGCAAAGTAGCAGCTACTGCGAGTGCTCCTAGCTCTAAATCCTGTATTTCAAGTGCTACCATGGGCAGATAATGCAGAAGATCCCACAACAGAGCAAGCAGCAGGAATAAGTGAGGTGGGAGCAGGAGGTACCTTGCCAGAGACCACAGAAACAACATATGAGCTCCAAAGCTCTGACAGGTGTTGGTGGGAAGATGGCAGAGGCCAGCTCCTGCATCAAAGCCTGCCAGTATCACTCCAAGGCATGTGGGAGAGCAGTACTTGTTTCTTATGTGATGACCATGGGTTAAATGAAGAGAATGGACTTGGCTTGCAGGAAAGAGATGCAGGATAAGAAAGGAGACAAAGAAAAACAGGGACAGGAAGAAGGTGCTCTGCAGCAATCAGTACGGGAACACTTCTACACATGCTCTGCCCCAGGTCAATGAGGAACAGCACTTGGTCAGGATGCCACCTGATACTCACTGCTCTGCCATGACTCCAGCTTGCCATCACCTCGCGCAGGCCAGAGAACTGCTACTAGGACAGCTCATGAAATTTTGGGGTAAAATGTCCCCAGTACACAACTAGACTGTAGGCCTGCCAGGTACCACCACATCACAGAACCCGCATCTTGCCCTATCATTGAACTAAATAACAGTTATGAGTAACAGTGTGAAAATCCTCTGGGATCCTACAGAACTGAGATTCCCAAAACCCATCAGGGAAGCAGGCACCACCATTTGGAGCTTACAGCCTCCTGCCCTTAACAGAAGAACTGTACTCATAACAGGGTATTTTTGTTTGTTGTTTTTTCCCCACACTTAACCATGTCTGCTGCACATCAAAACATCAGTATTTATACCCAGGCCTGAAGATTTGCAAACCTAAGAGCCCACACAGCAGCCTTTGCTCCAGATCCAAAGAAGGAGGCAAAGACAGCCAGGAGGTAGTGTTTCCACAGGTTTATAAATCTGATAAATACAAGTATAACACCCTGCCCACCACAATGGGGCAGGGGAGAAGGGAAGGGAGTTCCAAAGGTTGCTGAGAGAGTTCTGACTTGTACTTGGCAGCTTGAGAGTACACAACGACTGGAGACTTATGCCGACGTGTCAAACAGCTTCTCAATCATCTCCCCTACCTGATCAACCTGGTATTTGATGTACTTCTCTGGGTTCTTGGTGAAGGGCACATTGCCATATCTGCAAAGGAAGACAACCCACAGGTGACAAACGACTGGTACACAGCAGAGAGACCCACTGGCCCCTCCTCTGTCACAGTTCAGCTCCACTCCAGCACATCCCACTTGAATCTGACAGGGTATCTTGTCGAGAGCAAGTGACCTAGTTACAGCTGGTCTCCCAAGTTTTACATGAATAGCCCAGGGTAGCTCAGAGCTTTGCATTAGCTAGAACATCTGCACTCACCTTGACCAAGGAACCAGGGTGACAGCAGATGTTTGCAACTAGTAGAGTTCAGCTTGGGGATGTTTTACTGTGCAAGGTAGAGAAACTAAGACATGACAACAGAAAAGTGTCCCAGCTTAGGCTACTCTAGGCCCCAAAGACCTCAGTAAATCCAAAGAAGAGAGCACAACGTCGCAAGAGGTTCTCACCTGTTCAAGAAGGCACCATAGGTCTCTTTCACAATGGTTTTCTGTGCCCGGCGGATTTTGTCCCGTTGCTCCATGTCTGGGATTGCCCAGGCCTTCTGAATCTTACATAGCTCCTCCAGCCCGTCATTAAAACCCTGTCCAAAGTAAAACTCAGTGAGTGCACTGTCTGCAATCATGTCTCTATACTGAGTCTGATGTTCTTCCCCTCCACTGCTGATCACCAACAGGCAGGTCTCCTTCTTCAGCAGATCCTTCATCTGACTGCCTGTCCCAATCAACCAGGGGATGTTCTTAGGCCATCTAACACCTCCTTACCTTAAACCGTTCCTTTATCATCTGCCTCTCCTTATCCTTGAGCTGCAAAAAGGAGGGAAAGGATTTTATTTCATCTCCAGAAATAAATTTCCAACATCAGTGTTTGCCCACAAATCCCCATCCAGCCTAAGTAATATCCTACCTACTTGGCTTGAATTCCCTCTCCTAAAGGAAAGAGAGCTGCAGTGAGCAGCACACCCTACATTCAGCAATTGGCTTTTATCTGAAGTAGGTTTAACAAGGGTAATTTTCAGACAAAACAGACATAAAAACAGACTTCTTTATGCTTCCAGCCCTTTCTAAGGGGAGGTCTGAGCGTTCTGCAAAACCAAAATAGAAGCATCTGCTCAGGTGAAAATGTAAGATTGGAGGCAGAGATTAAAAGACTTGTATGAATCTGGGGCAGGGAAGATTAGAAGGCAGTGTTGCGCCCCATCTTGTTCCAGCCACAGTAGTCATTCTGCAGAGCGACACTGGCATGAGATATAAAGGAGTTTTCTGGGATATTTTTTTTTTTTAATATGACACAGGAGAAGTTTGTGGCAATTTCTGTTATCTGAAAACCATCCTTGCCCATCCTCTCACCTTCACTCCTGGTTGAAAGACAGGTAGGTTTCTCTCCAGGATGTAATCTGTCACCTTCAACCAGCTGCAGGTGAAATGAGATAGGAAAGAGGCAAAGAGGAGTTACTCATGCCTCACCAGAACATCTTTGTCTTCACCCATGACCCAAAGGCCACCTCAGACAATACACACCCCAAAACTTTCCACAGTGACCCCTTCCCACGTCAGGTTAATCACTTGGAAACCAAAATACTTTGCTTTTAGACAAGTTTCTGGTTTAGGCTAATCTCTCCCACTGCTCCAGCAGCAGTGGCTCCCAAGCTCTCAAACTAACAAAACTAAGGGAGCAGCGGAGGATGTCACCTGACCTGCGCTGGTAGGTCTGGATCTGCTGTTCAATGAGCTCCCTGTATGACCTCTCAGCTGTCTTCTGCGTCACAGCTACCAACTGGATCAGCTCAGATCTGAAAGAATGAAAAACCTGAGGAAGCACCTGAGCCAGCTGCTCTCAGGGCTGCTAGCAGGATGGCAACATTTCAAGCCCTTATCAACAAATTCTTTACTGCCCTTTACAATAAAATGGACCTTGAAATGCACAAACTGCAACAGAGAAGCTACTCTAAGTTACTTTCCAAAGCCATGTCCTCAGTCCTCCCAAGATCAAAGGATCCTCTACAGCCTAAGGCATCTCTGATGCTTTTATCTTCCACTCTTGTGTAATGCAGTGTTTATAATAGCGTAAAGCTTTCAAAAGGGCAGTTTCAAGAATGGAAGAAAGAGCAGAGGTGAGACAGGCCCGCAAGTAAGTGCACTCAGTGCAGAGCTGTGCTTCAAAACCATGCTTAGAATCAGCCTGGACTTCAGGGAGATTTGCCCAGATACACACTTACTTTTCCAGAGATTTCAGAATGTAGTTGTAGTTGTTGTGCAGAAAAATAGCACTCAAAGCTGGGTCTTCATAAACCTTAGATTTACTAAGAAGGTTAAGCTGCAAGTTGCCCAGTACTTTGCCTTAAAAGAGGGGAAAAACAAAGAACAAAAAGTTTTGCACTGAAACTTCTCATTACTGACAATCCAAACTGAGCGCTCTGTATTGTTGCTGTGGGCCCACAGCAAAGTGAACAGCACAGCCCCAACTGCATGTGCAGACAAGGGTATAATTACATGTACTTACACCTGTAATGAGCCTTACACAAATCTTTCCTCAGGAAGTCACCAAAACTTCTCTGCGAACTAGTGCCTTTGCTGCAACCGGCAATGCAGTTGCATTCCATGTTCAGAATAAGTCCCAGAACCAGCACAGGCTATCAGACACAGCCTGACCACGATGCAGGCTCAGATCTCAAAGAAGCCAAAGGACCTGATCCCCATTGTAACAGCTCATCACGAGGTAGTACTGGGAACTCATCTCACTATCTTATTGTTAAACGCAGGACTGAGGTTTTACAAAGCCCCTTTGGCAGCTGGGAGCCTCCGTGGGGGTGAAGGTGCAAAGCACTGGGTGAGAATGGTTCGAGGCAACTGATGACGAAAGCTCTGCAGCACAGCAAGCCGCTATACTGTGCTTTGTCTTACCTAACTGTAACAGTCTGAAACTCGCAGTTTGACACTTCTTTTTCATCCCTCCCATCAGACTCCAGCTCAAACATGAAAAGATCACATGGAGTAAGAGACACAGCCGGTGCTCCTCACCCAAGAACAAAATAAGGGAAGGACAGCCAATGGGGCAGAAATGGGAAGGTGTGCAGAGTACTCACAGATGTAGGTGCTCAGCAGACGCCTACTGAACTCCGAACTGTAACTACTAGCTGAAGAGCTGGTCTCTGAAAAGAAAAGAGTTGTAGGCCAGTTAACACACCATGGGGAAAGGGGGTATGTGTAGTCAGCCTGCCTCTATTCAAACAAGCCTCATCCCTGTTGCTATGGAGTTAGCGCAGAGCTGCTGTCAACAGTGACATTTAGCTCCCTGCTTCAGTGCTACTTGTCAGCGGCTTATCCAGGGTGAGGGTGCAAGAGCTCTGCACCCCTCCATCCTTGTATCTGCATCCAGTGCTGAGCACCCCGGCAGAAATCTCTCCTTTCCTTTCTAGTGCTCAGAGTACATCCTCTTGATCAGAAATAGAGTCATTAAACACATCCTCCCCATCCTTCCCCCACCACCTGAAAAGGGTTCATAAGCACTAGAAACTGGCAATCAGAGAACAAATGAGCTAGAGCTGTTAATGGCAGGCACACAACAGTAACTGAAACAAGCAGAAGGGCCTCTGGAAAGCTTCAGCCATCCCCATGGTTGCTGACAGGGCCTGCTTGGCTCTCTGTGAGGGACTGTGCCAGCATGGGAGCCTGCCCTTACAAGCAATGACTCCATGCTGGCACATGTCCCTCTGTCTATGCATAAGGGATGGCTTTCTGCCCTCAAGGGCTCGTGGGCTTGGGTCCCACAGGACACATCGGGTAGCTATCTCCTCCTCCCCTCATCAGTTTGGCAGCCAGGCCTAGCTCGGGTGGTCCGAGTTCACAAGCACCCCATGGGAAAGGCCTCCAGGCTCCTGTTGCTGGGAGCTGGACAATAAGGAGCCGAGCACACATGGGATAAAGCACGATACCAGCTGGGCCAATTTGCTACCTGTGCCAAACGGATTCAGTGCCATGAGAGTGTCTTTAGCCTGTTTCAGCTCATGTGGCATCCCTCATTGTCTGCTGGTGACAAGCTCTCCCTATTCTCTCTAGCCCACTGGCAAGAGTTACTCACCCTCCCCTTTCTCCCTTTTCAATTATGTGTTAATTTATTTACCACTCCTGGAGGATAAAGAATTAACATACATCACCAGAGTCCGAGGCAATATGAACAGGTACGTGTGGGTAAGTCTGCTTACCTCTGGGATCTAAAGGAATATTGTATGTGTCCCCAAGAACTACAACGATTAGGCAGAGCAGAGAGAAAAGGGGAGGGAGGAGAGAGAAAAAGAAACGCAAAGTGCAAAAAGACAGGTTAGAGACCACCATCCCTTTGAGAACAAAGCAGATATTAACACAGAGCAGCCACAGACAGCTACACAGGAGAGCAGGCAGGAGTCCCTCCAAGGCCACAAACAGAGTGGAGATCACAGACGAAAGGCAGATTCTAACCTCCTTCCCCTGCTAGAGACATTGTTTGTATTTAGCAAGACACCTCATTCCAAATGAGTTCAAACCCACTTTTGAGGGAAAAGAAAGCTTCCCCACATGCCAGCAGCAGTTTACTGGTACTTGAAATGAACTGCACAGCCCATATATAACCTTCCCAAGAACCTGAGCAAAGCCATCCCACCCTCCTCTGCACTTTAGCATCCCTCCATGGCTATACAGGGCCCTACACAGCCGTTCAGTGGACAAGAGCAAGGAATTGGCATCACTGCATTTAACTGATCAACTTTGTTTGCCTCCAGTTGTAGCAAAACCATCACAGAAAAAACTCCATATATTTCCCAGCACTTGGGATCACTGCGGGAGTTATCTAACCCAACTCCAGATACCCACACCTGAGCCAGTAACTGGAAGCTATCATTAGCGAGGCACCCTTGGCACAAGTCAGCATCCCAAAGATGCCTCTTTTTGCAGAAGCAACTCCCCCCTTAAACTCCACGGACATAATCACCTGTGATCTGATGATGCTTAGCGATGTCAGGTCCAGTGCCAGACAGGGACCACAACTTCACCAACATTATGTAACCAACGTCACTCAAAATGAGAACAGCTCTGCCCTGAGCAGGTGCCCTATGTGCTCCTGGAGCAAGCGACAGAGCTGTTTCTGCATGAGAACAACACTGGCAGAAAGCAGGGAGCATCTGGCAGCAGATGGTCCCTACGGCCCGACTGCAGATGGAGAGAACACGATTTACAGTACCTGAATTGTGGGTCATCTCATGCATGGCTCTGAGGTACTAGATGTCAGCCCAAGTTACCAGATCTGTTACAATTACACTGACTTCAAGCTTTAATAATTGAACAGACGGCAAAGAGGCATTTTTCTCAAGCTGTCTTTACACAGCAGGATCCCTCTACACCTGATGGGACACCCAGCCACAATTAAAAAGAAAACAGCTTGTGTCATGGATATGGTTACATTTTGTTATACGACCAATATATAAAACACAAAAGCCTATGCTACCTTTTGAATCAGCTCCTATGACTGATATCTATAGCATGACAATATGTCAAGACTTTGAAACACCACCATACAGGGAAGCACATGGGAAACAACTGGTTTCTCCAAGAAAAAACTGAGATCACCTCTTTGGCCAAGGAGAGAGAGTCATGGCCTGGGAGGCAGGCTCTGAGCGCACTGAGCTTGCAAGTGGAAAGGGCGCAAGACAGTGGCTAGAGGAGATGTGGCAAGAAGCAGAGACATCCTAGCTTGAGTTAATTTAGAACTGGCAGAATTTTCCAATCAGGAACTGCAGACAACAGTCTGGAGGCAGCTGTAAGCTTCTCCCTTCTCCTGCTCCTAACGGGCTCCCTAACCCTTGCCAAACACCAGCTAGTAGCCAGTGCCTCCCTCAGGTCCCTGTGCCCCCTGAATCTCCAGTTCTCCACTTCTCCAGCCTGCTCTATTCCAACCTACTTGAAAGCAGGAGCTCTGCCAAGCCTGAGGGCTCACTACAGAGCTGGGAGCTGCTGCTCTGTATGGAACTAAGAATCACACTCTAGCCAGTACGCAGCAGCGTCCTGTTACATGAGGCAGCAGCTCTCAGCTTCTGATCTATGTATTTCCTTCTGGAATCAGTCTCTTTAGCATCCTGGAGAGCAGAGTTAAAACTTGTCTCTCTGTTAGGGCATATGGCACACGAGTAACTCAGGAATCCCAGCTTGACCATGGCTAGATGCGAGGAGAATATTTTTGCTGCTGCTGTTATATGCTGACCAGAGGATGTGACAGAGAAAGGCGACAATTCATCAACACACAGCCTAACTAAAGGTAACTCAGCTGGATTAACCACCCTCACTCCAGTAGAGTCACGGAGGACCAGCCCAGTGTCAGATTTGAAGCTAAATGACTAAGCTATCCTCTCTTGACACCACAGAGCACATCAGCAACAAACACCATCCCAAGTACCTGATAGGAGCAAGTGTGGAAGGCCAGCAGGGAAACTGTATCCCTTGGAGTTCTCCAGGTAACCAACTACATGGTCATGGCAGATTGGAGGACAAGACAAACCACAGGGTGAAGGACAGGAGGAAAACAAGCTCACAGTGCACAATGAGGTTTGGTCTTTTTAGGGAAGATGTTCACACAATTTGGGGAAGGAACTGCATGCCCAAACAAGCCCCATGCACGTATGTACCTTGCGATGCCAGCATAGCACCCGCCGTCTCCTGGAAATCCAACAACTGCTGTAGGAAAAGGATAGCCTGGAAGCAAGGGAGGGAAGTTACAAGCAACTGACATTGTGTCTCCTATGGTCTGATATTAAGGATCATAAAGGGCCACTTGTCCCCCCAAACTTAAAAGCCTTCAAGAAGCAAATCACTACGCTCCTTTGAGTTCCTAGGTTCTACCCACAGTCACATCATGGCTTAGAAAGGGTAGCTAGCTAATCTCTCCATGGAAGCCAGTTAATTGCCCTTCCAATACCAAGACAGCTTAACTTAAGAAATTTCCCCACTGCTCTTTATAAAACTTCCTCAGAAGCTGTTTTTCCACAAAGGAATGATTCAAATCATCATCACGTACGTTGCTGGTGAGTTCATGAACTGTCCCATCTTTTGGCATGTTATATTCCTTGTCCGGATCATTCTAAGAGGGAAGAGACAGACATAAAGGTAAGCATGTAAGGAATTTGAAGGCATCTACAATACAACTGCTGCTGCAAGTGAGCTGAAGGCTTGTTTATCCAGCCTCCCTCAACATCCTCAGACCCAGCTGTTGCAGTGCCATCTCCTGGTGCTCAGAAACCACAGCACCTATGCACCAGCAGCTCAGAACCACAGGGGTTTGTTCAGTATGAGACCATCAAACATTCAGCTCACCTATCAGGCAGTGCATTCACCAAGCCAGTGTTACACAGGGACAGTTTAACATCAGTCCTTCAAAACTTTAAGTCAGCAATTTTCCTTTCTTTTTAAATAGGATTAAATTCAGAGATTGACTTGATATCTGCAGAGGCCTGGAAGCTCATGTCAAATCATTTGTTGTATTCCTGTTAAGGCTCTTAGGTAGACACCACCTGTATTTGAAATCAGTACCAAGCATTTGATACATGCAGCTGACCATCCAGAGCGATCCAGCAAGCTCCTGCTCTAGATTCAGAAACTACGTGTTCTCAGGGAAAGCTGAAAGCTAAACCAGGGCTTCTGCTCAGAACCCCCCCCTTCCAAGCCTGCTGGTCTTGCCAGAGAGAACATTGAGGAGAATCCTACCTTAATGTTGTCTGCAAACTCTTCCAGTGCCTTCGCACCAGTGGTCTCCATGGAAGTAATCAATCCTGGCAGTTTGTTCTTAGTGCCTGCTGCAGTTCCCTGGAATAGTTCCATAACAGATCAGAGAAGGAAAACAAACAGTATCTGAACTTTCACCCAGCACTCATCCTCCCCAATACCCCACCCCAGCATCTCATTCTCAGTTCTCCATGTGCCAGGAGAATATTTACAGCACTACCACCAACACATGAAATCCTGCATTCTTCTGCCAGCCAGAAAAGGAAGATGTCGTGACCCTGACTGTGACCAGGACTTGCTGCCTCTCACGTTTCTTCTTACACAGTACCTGGTATAGGAGAATGGTGCATCACAGTCACCAGCTGGAAGCAGATGGAAAGGAGCCTTGCTAAACCTGGATGCTAAATCTGATTCCTGGAGAACCTTGTGGCAGAGTCCAAGCAGGCTTCCCTCAGAGGAGCCCATCTTCCAGGCATCAGTGAGCATAGTCTAAGCTAAGCTCAACAGTATCAGAGATGAAACACCTCAGAGGCTATGTACACAGCAGAATAATGTAGACGGTCCATCACTGGATCATGACTTGATCTGAAAAGAACTGCTGCTGAGAGATGCCGAGTTGCTGGCTGACCATCACAGAAAGGAGAAAGCTGCATTTGTGTCACTTCCAGTCCACGCTGGAGAACAGAAGCAGCACAGCTTTGTTCAAAGCCACTGTGATAATCCCTTTCAAAAAGTTCTCCAGACAACCCAAGCCACAGGACCCTCTCCAATCCCATCATGCTTACCTGCAAGACCTGGTCAAATTCTGGCTTCATCTGCTTAAGATGCTTAAGGATGGGGAAGATTGTGAGCACAGCTGAATAGTCATGTCGGATGATAGCTTTCCGGGCAGCTGAGACGATGTTATCCCCCTCCATGATCAAGTTATCTAATGATTCCTGCAACAAAGCCGGAGAGTCAAAAGGAAGCGGCGTGATTTTTGCCCAGGCAGCACAAGGGGCTTGATGCAGGATACCCATTAAGGATGCCAATTTAGCTGATGGGTCATCTGCAGTACCCAGTGACTGACTCTGAGCACAGGTTCTCCAGGGTCTGGTGCAGGCCCCAGTTCCCTAAACAGGTCCTGGAGGACAACCCTAGCAGAGATGGTGCTCTTGGGCACCCACAGCAGGTGGTGGAATCTACATCCTCACAATGAAGGGAAAGAGATTTTGTGCATATTCTTTACAAGGGAAGCCAAGCAGAGAGGCTCGACTGACCTGAATGAGAGAGTCAAAGGTCTTCTTCTGGTGGTGCTCCGGGACGATTTCTGTCAGGAGCTGGTATTCACTCTGGGCCAGTTTGACAAAGGCACTAACGCAGTGAATGTACGCATCAATCTCAATGTCGAAGACGTCATCCCTCCCTGTAAGGGCAAGATGGCTTTAAGACAGAATTCACACTGAGCTTCCAGCAGCTCTGCTCACTCCAAGGCCTTGGTTTAAACAAGGAGCACAAGGTTCTTCTGGAAAAGGTTCTGGCTTTGCACCCATCCTTGCCTGAGAACAAGAGAGTCATCTTCTCACCAAACCTGCCCCCGGGTTTGTGCATGGGAAGCTATGCATACCCTGCAAGAGGCATGCAAAGTCATCTGCAGTTCAAGAAACAGGCACATCAGGACACCAGCTCTTTCCAGCCTCATGACAGAAGGCAAGTTTGGAGCTCTTCTGGGATACTAAATTTAATCAAGGGCTTGAACACAGAGTACTAAACTCAGGAAGGTCTGAGGTAAATTATTCAACATCTCTGCTTGTATTTTTAGAATTCTTTATCTCCATCCATCATGCAGATGAAGAACTGCCATTTTGCATCAACATTTCTGGGAAATCAAGGCTGTCCTAGAAGGCAGGCTCTTCCCACAGGCAGAAACAGAAGATAAAAAACAGGCGAACGAACATTTAAATCCTATGAAGCAGGAATATCAGCACAGCTAGGTGAGCGATCTGCCACACAATGCTGCATACAAATGCAAATATTCGAGTCGTAGCATATGAATGCCTCAGATAAATATCCACCAAAGAACCTAAGTGGCAGGCATGAGAAGTGTATGATACAAGGGCCCACACCAACTCATGCCAACCACCATCTGGGTGTGTCAGCAGGACACAGACACACACCATCCTGTATTACTCAGACCCCTGTAGTAACCACCGCAAAACAGTAAGATTACACACAGAGGCCTTCTCTAAGCCATGGGCTGCTGCTCCTCTGCTCCCAGCAGCATATGCAACTTTTGATGCAGAAAGAACCAATTCTTCTCTATACTGACAGGTCCCTTGGGTTGATCTTTTAAAAGGTTATGGTCAGCAGGGACACACAAACCTGATGTGGTTTTACAGGCTGCCTACGGTGGAGAGCGGCCCACTGTATTGCATGTCGCCTGTGGTCCCTTTCCTGTTTGCTTCACTTCAGCATCGAACAAGCCAGTAGCTACCTATAGAAAAGTGCCCCTCAGCATGGTGGCCACCAGTCTTTGGTTGGACAAATTTGGGGTTCCCTGTTTGAGGGCTTGGGGTGTGTGTGATTAGTAGGAGTGAATTCTACTGAGAAGAGCCAGAGCTTCTTAGCCAGAGAAAGCCCATGCTCCAGGACTGCCCACACAGACGAACAGCCACTGGCTACAAAACTACTGTGAAACATGCTGAAAAGAAGGGATGTTAGCCAGCTTGTTATGAAGTGACAACATGGTACTTACCCGCAGCCGGCCCATGCTTGTCGCTCAGGGTATCGGAAAGGTGTTTAACTCGTAAATCATGCTCATGACCTAGTGAGATGTCAGCCGGCACAAACAGAAGGCGCAATTTATCCAGGGTGGTTACAGCATGGATGCTCACACTGGCTGGAAGCTGCTTCAAGCTTGGCTTATTTGATCTGATGGACACTTTTTTCCCTACACAGTCCCAGGAACACTACCTGACCAAATCCCTTTGTTGGGCTATGTAGCAGTAGCAACCCTTTGAAACCTGATGAGAAGTGTGAGTTATTTGTTGGGCCACAGGAGTCCCTTGAACCTCCTGCCATAAGTTCTGAATGGGATAGCAGGCACCAGAAGTCCAATTTTTACCCATAACCACTACAAATTAAAAAAATCAAAGCCCATCTCCTGCTCAGCACAAGAATTTCCCCCCCGTCAAATGAATGGTGTTGATCACCATCTTGGATTTAGTGGACTACAGTATAGGTGCTGAAGAGATCTACTTTGGATACGTATGTAGCAGGAGGCAAAAAGGTCTTACAGATGCTTTGAAGCAAGTGACCCCTTCTCCTTTATCTGGTACAACCTCTATGAGCAGAGGAGATTAGAATATGGAAGACGACCATTTAGGTAGGTCTCCACAAAGATGATGTACAGGCACAATGCACTAAGCTAGTTGTGGTCTGACACTTCAGCATCAGGTTTGGAAAGGTCACTAGGAAACTGGATGTCTAAAAGTCCAGGCAAAAAGAAAAGAGAACAGAAACACCACAAGCAGATGTCATCACGGCAGAGCTTCCATTAGCCAGGGGGCTGTGGTGGGTCAACTGCTTTAAGGTAACGCTCCTCTCTACCTGTACTCACGTTTACAGAGACTTTGAAATTCAGACACTAGATTCCAAAAAATAATTTGGCCCTCCAGCATCTCTTTGGCTCCCCAAGGATAGCTGTACCTATCCAATGCTGTCCACCAAGCATGAAGCTAATGGAAGTCCCACCTGGAAAAGCAAGGCTGATACACAGAGAAAGTCAAGAGTGAAGTAGCTAGAGCTGTGATTACCTTCCATAGGAATGAGGTTAGAGGCCCCCTTTTTCCCATCTAGACCATGCTGAGAGTACTGTTTCAGAAGGTTCTGAGCCTTACGGATCGTGCCTGTCACCAGAGCCAGAGAGAAGAGACAAGAAGACCTAGAAAATGAGTGAAAGAAAACAAACCCAGAACACCAGCCCTCCACCAGCAAGTCACCTGGGCTCAGCAAGAGGATGCTGGGCACCAATGGGCATGCTCAGTACAGGAATGTGAACCCCAAACTCATGTCCAAGTGTGCAGATACAATGGCATTTCCAGACTGTTTCCCTGCTTTGAGGGTGGGGGCATGAATTCCAGCCACAGTTACAGAATCAGGGAGCGCTCAAATCAGTTTCATGAAATGGTACGGCTGGATGAGAAAACATGATCAGAGAAGGGAAACAATGAAGCACCCTTCCCTCTAATGAATTTATTTAAGCCTGTACTCTGCATCCAAGCGTACAACGTTTGTTGCTTTTCCTCAGCTGTGGAAGCAGGGCTTTGCAGTACAGACAATTCCTGTCCAGCAGTATGTTGCCTGCTCCCCAGAGCCACAATCACAGCCACTTGGTTAGAGCTGCAGAAAGAGGTGCCTTTCCAAGGGGTATTTTCAGAGAATAATCAATACAGACCCATCAGGAGCCCCATAGCCAAGATAAGGAACGATCTCTGGAAGCAATAAAAGGGTGACAACCTCTGGGCTCGAGAGAGCAACTGCAGCAGCAATTCCCATCACAGCAATCACAGAATAATGAATGCTGCCCACCCATGTCTAACTTGCATTAAGTCACCCTAATCCCCAAGACACTTCTCTTCTAAGGAACTGCAAATCAATTAAAACCATGAAAAAAAAAATAACACTGGGTTAAAAGATTTATACTTAACACACACAAAAAACAGACAGAACTGAACAAAAGCCAATGCTGGATATAGAGCTAGAAAGCACAAAACAAAGCATTAATGTGACAACTGAAGACTAAGCACTGTTTCCACATTAAAAGGTTAGTCGTCATGCAACAAGCTACAATTATCACAAGCACATGGACACCCTCTCACCGCAGAGCTTTGCTGTTGCCTGCACAACAGGGAACAGAAAATTTTGGGAAGGTAGAAAGAGTTTCTATAGGAGACTCAGATGAAACAACTGGGCTGAGTAAATGAAAAAGGATCCAAGAAATAAAAATGTTGCTGGCAAAATTAAGAATTGTTCTTCTGCTTTAAAGTAACAAATACTTCAGACACGCAGAAAATCCCTACTTCCACCAGTAACTGTGAGCCACACTGCAGCCTGGAAATGAGCGTTGGCGGCCCATATGCTGAGGACCGCTATCCTGAGGGGAAGCCTAAGTACACACTGCCGCAGAACAGCATCCTAGGGTGCAGGACAGCTTCATCCCATGAAGGGATATGCAGCAGGGGGAAGGAAACTTCACGTCTCCCAGACTGTGCATCTCTGATGGAGGAGAACAAGAGAGAGAAGTTCCCACTGAATTACCAAGCTGCCTTAACCTTGTGCACTTAATAACAGAATGTGGTTCCTAAAGAATAATGTTTCACTGGCAACGTTTTTCTTCTATCAGTTTGGAGTGTACTCAACCATTTAGTGGAGACAAAAAAATAATCATACCCATAAAACACATTCTTCTAGGAGGAAACTTCTCCCCTACACACCCACACCAGAGAGGTGGGAAGACTTAGACACCCTTGCTATGCTGATGTATTTGCTCCTAGCTTCCATCACATGATCGAATGAGAGGGCTATGCCCCTTTTTCCAGGTTTCCCAATGCTCTTTACACCCAACACTTCACTTGATTCTTAGCTACTTTCAGAAACCTCAAGAGCTTGTTCACAGCAGCAAGTTCCTCTGAGCAAACAGGGCTGTAGCAAGCTCTGGAGATACGCACTAAACTCTTACTGCTGTTACCGTGGCCCAGCTGATGTAGAGCAGCTCAGCCCAGGTACTGTTCTTATCAGCTCTTTCATCTTTCCCACTTTCAAGCATCCGGGGGGGGTGGGGGGGTGGGTGTGGCCGGGGAGAACAAAAAAAGAGCGTAAATTGGTGTGAAAACCAAGCAGACAGTAAACTGCTGCTGCTGTCAGTTGGACCTCACTTCACAGGTATGCAGTGCATGTCTCCACAGCCCACCCTGACAGCTTCTTCTCAGATGAGAGCTGAAATGCCTCTGCTGTATTTTATTTGCATAAACACAATTACCTGTGTTTACACTGACACACACTGAGTATTCAGTGTTCATGGGCATCACTTCAGTGCTGCTATATCCCTCTTACTTAGCATTGTAATTAGGCTTTAACTGATTCTAGTGGAAGCCAAATGCTTTTGTTCCATGATTGTTTTCCCCCATTAGGCAGCTCACAAACGAAATGGGACTGTGTTTCAGCTGCTAATGAAAACATCACATTCAAGCTAGGCAATGACCAATATGGGAAGCGGGAAACAGGAACAGGCTCTTTATTCTGCCACACAAAGACTCCACAGCCCGCCTTCAGGTAGCACCTCACAGCTAGGTAAACTGCAGCATTAAGTAAACTGGAAAAGGACTCTTCTATGGCTTGAGAAGAGCCCCCAATACCCCCAAGTGTCAAAAAACACCTGGAACTTTTGCTCCTGGGGCCCAAGTGTTAAATAAAGCAGCTTTTGGGCATACATGTGGCACAGTTTTCCAATTGTACATTTTTCTCCTGTTTCTCTCTTCCATTAGGCAGTTTTTAACCAAGCAGAAGGGCAACACATCCTTTTGTCTAAAGTATCAGCTGCAGGAGTTTCTGTAAAACTGGCTAAAGCTCTCTGGCTTTTGCTTGTAGGCAGCCAGGCTGGGTGCCACATCTTTTAGCCCTGTTCTTTCCTGGCAATGCAGAGCTGCTGAACTACCTGCTGCTCTCCCATCAACAAAAGAGCACTGGGTCTACAGGCATCACAAACAAGTGGTATTTCACATGCATGTGTTTGCAGCAGGATGATTTGGGAATCTGAACACACTCGCCCTCTGAGATAGACTGCTGTCATTTCAAACAGCAAACTGCATAAAACAAAAAAGACCACAGATTGCTTCATCAGTTCAACTTGACTAGGCAGGTTTCATTTAAGAGGAGAGAACTCTCCTTTATAAGCATCTCCAGCAGTCAGATTTTCAACTGTATGCTCTAACAACAGGAGACAGCACAGGGTACACCAACAAATAAAACAGAGAGAATGAAACGAATGTAAACCGTCTGAAACGACACATGGGTATGGACCATGTTCTCCAGAATCCAATATAGTACCCAGGGGAGATCTCTGCCTCTCTACCCCGTCCCTCATACCTCACCTTCCTTTTAGCTGTAGCCTCTCTTCCACTTTGCTTTGTGGGTAAACAAGTTATAATACATCAGATTTAGTTTGTTATTTATCCCTTGCAACAGGTTAAAGTGTACATTGGGGTGTGCTCTGGGATATTCTTCCTTAAGGACATCAACTCACTTGCGGGAGTTGTGAGAAAACCCCCTTGACTGAAACCCAAATTGGCAGAACTTGGCTTTACTTACTGAAGCAATAGCACAGAAAAAAATTCTTTGTCCATAATTGAACAAAGGTTAAAACCAGGGGAATCAAACACCACCAGATGAGTATTGCTATGAAGAAGGCCACTGTGCCAGTGCGAAGAGGGTGTAAGACTTCCACCTCAAGAGCTGTCCTTGAAAGCTGATGGAATTGCAGAAAAAACAGTGAATCTCTGCTCAAAGACTATTTTTTTCCCTCCATTTTAAATTTCATTTAAGTACAATTTAGTAGCCATAAGAGATGGCTGGTATATGAGGTTTAACCACTCTGTCCTTCAAGAGCTACAGTCTGATTCTCTGTCCTTGTTCACGGAAGACTGGAGACAAATTAGCCACTATTTTTTCTTGAGATTAACAATACCCCAATAGATCATCTCAAATGCTCTTTCCTTCATACAGTGTCAGCTCTGTAAGTGCATTCAGACTGTGCTCTGTGCCTTCTACCTGGCCCATCTCACGAACTCCAATTAAACTGGGCAAAAAGACATGAAAATCTCCTGGAAAATCCACAGCCAAGACATTAATGATAAGTAATTTTGTATGCCCGTATGCATCCATTTTGGAGGATCACTGTTTCCAGGGAACAAATGCTCGTGGTCTCAAATGTGTGGGCTCCTTTCCATACTCTCTAAGTGAGCATACAAGATCTGAGACTCATTAAAAAAATCCTAATTATTTTCAATCTGCCCATGAAAAAAAGACATCTCCATCCCTGACTATTTACCTAGAACATAGGGGAGATGTTATCATTTGGCAGGCTGCTCAGAAACGTCTGCTGACCATGCTGACTTCACAGCAATCAGAACCCACAGATCTTTTCAATATCAGGTGGTAACTGAGAACTGTGGGACAAAGCTGAAGCATCCACAACCCCAGTTCCCCACAGCTCAACTACAGATCCCCATCTGGCATCTTTCCAGTGAAGAGCTACTGAATCACACAAAAATAATTTTTACCTATTGTAAACATGCTGCTGGGCAGGAGACACTGTTCAGGAGCTGAACACAAATGACTGCCAGCACGCTTAGGAGCAATTTTAAACGCTGTTTTTCTGCCACCTGCAGCATAGCTAGTTCTCCTTAGCAGAAGGATACTGTTCTGCAACTTGTACATCAGCTTTCAGAAACAGCTCCAGGGCACAGAAGCAACGGCACAGACTGATTTTAAAAGACCAGAGGGGTCATCTCCAGATGTCACAGCCTTACCCAGGCAGCCCTCCCTCTCCAAATATCCCAGGCACACCCTCTGCTTTAGCAAGAAGAGGCCCAGCGAAGCCTCTCCACAAACAGAAGTGAAGAGAGTGAGCACCAGGGCCAGCACACGCACACATAGACACACATTACCTGGGATGAGGACTGCATTCACATCAGGATTATAAAAATAAACACAACACAATTAAAATGGATATTTCTTTTCCTCCCTTTCCCCATCCCACCCATTCCGAGTCCCTACTCACATTTCTTACTATTTTCCTGAACCCAGTAAGAATATTTGGACAACACAGGGAAAAAATACTAGGGTGGGAGCATATCAGCCAGGTAAACTCACAGAAATACAAACTTTTCTGGCTTTCATTGCTATTACAGAGGAGACAACAGGGTGCTATGACACAAAGAGGGACAATATTATTGTACTGCTGTGGGAGGTATGTGCTAGCCCTTGCTGGCCCTCCTCCTGGCTGCGCTCCCACTAGATGGCACATTACAGAAATGGGAACTCCAGTTCTGCACTCTGGTACACTGGAGTGACTGGACTCACCAGCTGCAGAAAATGCAGCAAAACTCCATTATGTGGAGAGGTGAAATAACCTACCAGCCACATTCATAGCTCTTCCAAAGACAGGCTGAGGCAAAAGCTTTAACAGCCCTTCCAAAATTCAGACAGCTTTGGATCTCATTTCTGTAGGCACCTGCCTAGTCCCCATCTTAACTCCTGTCAAGTTCTTAGTTTCCTAGCACAGTAATAGTTTATTCATAACTAATGATTAAAGTGATGTGTTTTAAGAGATCCGAGTTTTCTGTTTTGCTGTGGCACAGTCTATATTCCATATGCCAAGGCTGAGGACAGGTGTTCTCAGATCATATCCTTTTATAGCACTCTCAGGTCTCTTTTTACTTTTTTCATTTGTTAAGGCAATAGCCTTTCCTCTCCCTGTACACAGGACCCCTCTCCTCCCTTTACATCGCCCAGAGAACAAACCTAATGACTTGACAAACAAGAGACATAGCGTCTGTAATCTCAGTGCTGAATCCAGGGCAGAGAAGAGGTGCTTATCTCCAAAATCTCACCCCTGCTCCTGTCCTAAAAGCACATTTTAGACACAGAGGCTACCTCAGCAGTGAGAAAGCCTGCAGATATGTATTCAATATGCAGGCAAGAGGATACATAGTACAGTGATCCCCTCTTCAGGGACTCACCTGGTCTCTTGATCGGCTTCTTGGTGGGGGTATCCTTCCTTTTGTTCTGAATGGCAGGGGAATAGGGCACCCCTGTGGAGGAGCTGTTCTTACGAAAATGGTCTTTCAGCCCCTTGATGGAGCGGTCGAGCTGGACAGAGCGGATTTGGAAGTAAACAGTCATGAAATCTAATGAGACAAGATAGAAACAAGGTTATAAGCAAACACAGAACACTACACAGTAAAACAAACCTTTCCTGTAATGCTGTGTCCCTAAAGGCACTTACTAGCCTTGATATGGGACCCCAGGTAAGTGTTTTTCCCTTCCAGAGCCTCTCCTCTTTTCTTCAAAAACTTTTTCTTCTTCCCCTGCAGTATTCATTCCAGCCCTCCCACCACATGCAACGTTAAGTCTGTGCACCGCTACCAAGAGCACATCAGCTGTGAAACTGATGGGAGACATTTGTGCAAGACATTGTCAATTCAAGTGCTCAGTTTCTAGCATGAGGGACTTTACACACTTCTCAGGATTGAGGGCACTCAGGAACCTCAGGAATGAGGTGTTCACCATTTGAAAGCAGAATACAAACTGACTAACAAAATACACTATATATGCTTAAGCCATCTTCGATCATGGAAAAATTCTTAAGAAGCTTTTAAAGATGTTCATCATACTTGGTAAGCACAGTAATTCCCATTCAGAAGTAAATCATTGAGGTGGAGGGTGATTCTAGCAGCTATATGTATGTGAAAGTACAGGTTTCCTGTAACAAGTCTGCAGTCATTCGCTCCCAACAAGAAAGTTAATAAAGAAGTATAAGGCTGTAGGCACATAAAAAGCACATGGATCTGTTGGAATGAGTCCAGATGGAGGGCCACGGAGACAATCAGAGGGGTGGAGCACCTCTCCTGTGAAGACAGGCTGAGAAAGTGGCATTGTTCAGCCTAGAGAAGAGAAGGCTCCAGGGAGACCTTACAGCAGCCTTCCAGTACCTAAAGGGGCTGGCAAGAAAGCTGGAGAGGGGCTTTTTACAAGGGTGTGTAGCAATAGGACAAGGGGAAATAGTTTTAAACTATCGGAGAGTAAATTTAGATTAGGTATAAGGAAAAAATTCTGTACTGTGAGGGTGGTGAGACACTGGAACAGGTTGCCCAGAGAAGTCATGGATGCCCCCCACAACCAGAAGTGTTCAAGGCCAGGCTGGACGGGGCTTTGAGCACCCTGGGCTAGTGGAAGGTGTCCCTGCCCAGGGCAGGGGGGCTGGAACTAGACGATCTTTAAGGTCCCTTCAAACTCAAATCATTCTATGATTTTGATGCTGCAGAACAGGAAAGAAGAGACACGTGCCGATTCTAAGAAAGTATTCTGTGGTGCCTTCCCCCCACCCTTCATCACACTTAATGCAAAATGTTTTTTCATAAATAGTTCCCAAATAGGAGTAAGTGACCACCGTCTTGCACATTTATAACACCTGAGCACTAGATAGTTGCAGCTCCATCAGAAGGCATTACAGATGCAAGTTAAATGGATTTCTGCTTAGGACAGACCATGCATTAAGATAATTTGTGCTTTATTTATACAGCTCTTTCTTTCATCATATCCACCAGGAGATCATGCTGTTCAACTGACAAACCATCACTTCAGTCTCACCACAAACACCATAAAAAAAGCAAAATCTTAAGGTGACTGAAAGGAGACTAAACTACTCATCTAAAAGGTGCCACTAAGGCAGTCACTAGATCTGCTAGTGCTGCCGGCTACCAACAGCAGTGTGACTCACAGTCTGTTAGCCACAGCAGCACCTGAGCAGAGGCTTCATGGCGGAAGGCGTGTGATCTACAAGCCAAGCTGCGCAGTGCTACATACAACCCTCAATACCCTACTTTTGGTCTCAACCACGTGTTAAGTGGTTGGAGCGCACTCACCTGATACAGAACTCCAAGGAAGCAACACACAGCACTACCAACCTTGATTCCTGCCATTTTCCACCAGCCAGCCAGAAATGCGGATTATATCATGCAGGACATTCTCTGGGAGGTGCTCCAGTGACATCTCCTCCTGCGTCTCCATTTCATCATCCCCACTGATCAGGTCCAGGATGAGGATAGGTGGGACTGGTTTGGTGTGTCGTGTCATCAAGCTGCGGAACTCTGATTCCAGGGACTCCTTGCCCCTCTCAAAGAGGGATTTCTGGCACAACACAACAGAAGGACAGAAGCGGCACAGGGCTTCTGTGATCAGTCATTCATGATTATTTCTGCATAAGAATGTTCTTTCTGCAGCGTTTCCAATCACTGTCAAGCATCACATCCTTCAAACTCCAACAACACTTATAACTAAGAGACTTATAAAGCTAATTAAACAAAAAAAAATGCTTGGGAGTTGCTCAGTCTTCAAGTGGGATTTAAAGAGATCTCCCATTCTGCTCAAGCAGTTGAAGGACTGACAAGAGCTACTCAGGAAGAGGTTCTATGAACTCCACCACATGTGCAACATGCTTTCAGAAGTCCTACTGGCACAATGCATAGAGCGCGCAAAACACCACAAGCAGAAACACTGCTGAGTGCACTTAAATGGAAGCTGTCCTGGTTTCATCTGGGATGGAGTTAACTTTCTTCTTAGTAGCTAGTACAGTGCTGTGTTTTGGCTATGATGTGAGAACAATGTTGATA
>JAVJGI010000001.1:119027971-119041254 GCA_035590275.1 Ibycter americanus | reverse complement strand
TTATTATTACTGTTGTTCTTATCTCTTTATTCTGTTTAAATTATTAAATTGTTCTTATCTCAACCCTCAAGTTCTACGTTTCTTTCTGAGTCTCCTCTCCACCCCTCCGGGTGGGGGGGAGTGAGCAAGCGGCTGCGTGGTGCTTGGTGGCTGGCCGGGATTAAACCACGACAGAAGCCTAAACAATCATTTCTTCAGCTGTGCCCAAACACCTTCTTCACCAGCCTGCAAAGCCGTCAGCCTCTCACAGCAAAAGGGCAAGCAGCAGGGCTACATCTGTCCCTCTATCATCCATATGAGGTTCCAGACCCACAACCTACCACACGGTTCAGCTCCGGGCTGTCTGGATTGTTGTCCTGGAAGTATTCCACTGCCTTCTGGATTTTGTCCATGCAATTCAAGTATTCCTCCAGCCTCCCAGTGGGGCTGAAAATAAAAACAAAAATAAAAAGCAGTGCCCCAAGAAGCTAAGAAAGAAGATATTAAAGCAAAAATTAACAAGGAAAATTTCAATTCCCTTTTCTTCAACTAGGAGATCATGGGATTCCCTTTTGCCTCCACTCAGTGCCACAGCAGAATACCCAATCCACCAGCAAGTGCAGAAGTACTGATGACTGAGCAGCACACAACTCTCAGCCTTGTCTTCCTCTTCCAGTCAGGCCCTGATGAGAAGGTAGAGGAAGCTGCACATTCTACACCAGAAAATGGCCATCAAAACACCCTGCCGGAGACTGAAAGCAGGGTCCAGAACAGTTCCAATTCATCCTGGATGCATCAACAGCATCCGCAGGGCAGGAAGAAGCTTTGGGAAAAAGATGGATTAAGAAGAGGAGCCACCAATGCTCACGAGATTCACATGGCAGCATGTCTGCAAAACCTGGAAGAGACACCAGTGTAGAATCTGAGCAGACTTCGCCCTGTGGGGATTGCTGAAGGTCATGTCAAGCAGCTTTATTGTGGACTGGTGGTGGGCAAAGAGTGTGGGAAGGGTACAAGAAACATTATGATGAGGCGTGTGGAGTCAGCTCCCCTACCTCTATTCCAAAAGTTCAATAGGATGAAGCTACCCAGCAGCATGTAGCCGCCCAACTCACCCTTCCTTTATGATCTTCTCTGTGTCCTTAGCCACATGGTAGTAACTGATGACGTGATCCAAGCAGGACAGGGTCTTCTCCACATTCTCCTGCAAGCGCTGAAGGTTCTCTGTCTGTTTATGAACAGGGATGATGGAGTTCTCCAGCTTCATCAAACGACTTTCAAAGGAGGAGAGGATAGAAACCTACATGCCAAGAGAGGAACAGATGGCTAAGGACATCCTTCCACACAGATCCATATAGTAGGGTAGTAGTCAGAACAGGGCAATCTGAGACCTTCAGGTCCTGGCTGCTCTTTTTGGGCTCTGCTACTAATTTTCCTTGGCTCCTTAGGTGGGCTCTTTAATCCCTCTATGCCCTAATTTCTATTAACAATCACAAAACAGATCACGTGCCATACAGAGATGGGCCAATATTGAATTAAATGTTTGTAAAGCACGAACATAATATTCCAAGAGTACTAAGGAGGAGCAAAATTTTATTTGACAGCAGAAAACAAATCCACGGGAACTGCCTGGAAGCGCCCTGGGTAAAAAGAGCAACAAAAGCATAAACCAGCAGCCACTTTGCACCATAACACTAAGACCCAAACATGAGATGCACACATGAAGGTACAGGACCAGCACAGTGAGAACCTTCTTTTCCATTATACACATTTGTTTTTTAAAAGGGACTGTGATATTGCTTCTGAAAGGCAGAAAACCTTAGTAAGCTCATAAAGGGTGCCTTTATGTCATCTTTTTTAGCCAAAAACATAATTCTTTCAAGACTGACTCCTATGTCATGTTTTTCACACTTCTCTGGCAGTGCTTCTACAACTTTCTCAAAGCACTGAGCCCAAAACTGGACACAGTATACTAGCTGAGGGCTTACGAGCAATTAGAGCACAGTAATTACTTTCTACCTCTTAAACAGAATATTTCCAAAATAAAACTCCAAACAAGACCTGACTTTATGAAGCAACAACATGATGCTGTTGCACAAACTAGTCTGGGGTCTATTAATATCTCTTCCCAAGAGGACAGACTGTAGAGATGAGGCCAACAGCTCATTTGAGCCCTCATCAAACTGGGAGAGAAGCTTAGGACTGAAACATTAGTCAGTTTTCCCCTTTGACCAGCCACTGAAGTATAAAACACAGATGCAGAGCAAGTGGTTCATTACTCTGCATTCCTCAGATGGGCACAATGACAGCACTGAAAACAGATTCTCCTAAGAAAAAGCAAACCGAGGCCCAACACTAGGGCTGAACTTCAAGGACCTTCTTACCATGTTCTTTGTAAGCTGGTCACTCTTCTCAAGGCTTTCTTTGATAAAGGACAGAGTTTCTTCTTCCTGCCAATGTGATGAAACAATAGTCTTGAATTCTGAACACTACGCATTTAAGTCACTAAACATTATGCGTAGGTTTTTACAAGTCCTAGTAAACACTGCAGCAAACCATGTTTGGTCTGATGCTGAGGCCACATTTTAATATGCTACCCCTGAACAGAAATCAGGACAGTTGACCCAAGATCAGAAACATATAACATAATGAGTGATGGTTTTATGGATTATTCACACCCCTTTGATACCATGAGCCTTAGCACACTAAAATCACAGCCCAATATAAAAATAACACCTTTACCACAGAGGCACGCTGGCTCAGACCACATGTTGCCCTGCCACAGCACAACACAAGTGTTGCACTGGCACCATCCAAATCCCATATGCCGCCACAAATGCAAGTGGCCAACACAAAGCAACCACCAAGGCCTGTTTTCAAGTCACTGAAGCCCACAGATATGGGGGGCACAGCACCCTGCAAGGTCTAGCCCAACAGGCTGGACCTGAGGACCTGAAAGGAGAACCCCCAAAAGCTACCAAGCCCTAAGGGGTGGGGGGTGGGGGCCGCCCGAAGGGGAGAGCAGACCCTTGACCCTAAAAACCAGGGCCCTAGGCCCTGAAGGGGCCCTAGGGATGCTGCCAGATCCTGAGCGAGGTGACCAGGC
This sequence comes from Ibycter americanus, assembly GCA_035590275.1. Classification (NCBI taxonomy): domain Eukaryota; kingdom Metazoa; phylum Chordata; class Aves; order Falconiformes; family Falconidae; genus Ibycter; species Ibycter americanus. Next base: position 119,038,169 of record JAVJGI010000001.1, on the reverse strand, counting down.
CCTTAGGGGGTCCCGGGACGCTCCCAGGCCCGGTGGGGACCTCCAGACCAACTCCCAGCCCCACCTCCCAGGCACCACGCTGGGACTGCGGGCCCAGCCCAGCCCAGCCCAGGCCCCAGCAGGGCCCGCAGCAGGGCCCGAGCCCCGTCCCACCTGCTTGAGCTTGTCCTCGATCTCCCTCCTGCGGGCCGACACCTCCTCGGTGGGGATCATCCTGCCGCGGGGCGCCGGGCCCGCGCTCCGCCGCTCGGTCCTACCACAAACACCCCCCCGCCAGCCCCCGTCACTGCCGCGGCGCCATCTTGAGANNNNGCAAGGCGCGCTGCGCACGCGCGGCACGACCCGCCCCCAGCGCGGGAGGGCCCGCCACTGAGGGAGAGGCCGGGCTGGCCCCGCCCCCCAGGCCGATGCGCTGTCTCAGAGACGGGAGCCGGCGCATGCGCACTGCCTGCCGTAGCAGCCAGTTTGGGAGTGGCGGGAAGGCTGTGCCGCCATCGTGGAAGTGGTGGGGGGGCCAGTGTGGCACCCATTTGTTTGTCATGGGAGGTCTGGCTTCCCAAGCCAGCTATCCTCACTACGGCCTGGCTGAGCTGAACCCCTCCAAGCCCAACAGCAGCGACTCCCCACAGGACATGGGGACCTAATGGAGGTCCAAAGCCACTTTGCTTATGCCCCTGCTGAGCTGCTGGGGCGGCGAAGCCCAGGCCCACTCTGCCACACACAGGAGGGGATAAACAAGATGTGGAGGAAGATTGTAGGGGTTAGGGCCCAGGGAAATTAAATTACAGAAATTTGAATATGAATTATGGAAACAGGCATTTGTAGGAGTGCAGGTCACTCTACCCATGTCCTGCATCCATTTTCCAGAAAGAAAGGCTACCACAGCAGGGAAGCTGCCATCTTTTCTCTCCTGCAGCATAGGTGGGGATGGCTGGGTCTGACACACACCAGGGCAGTTACGGGGCTCTGCATCCTCATAAACAATGTCCAGCTTGGCGCAGGGAGCTGGCTTTATCAGTACAGCCAGTCCCAGCTTCCCGCTGTGTTGTGCTGCTCTGAGGCAAGGCTCCTGCCACACGAAGGAACCAGTGTGTTCCCATCCATCTTCCCCTTGTCAAACAACCCCAGGCTCTGGAAAGGAGCTGAAACAGCCCAAAGGGCCTCTTTTGTTCAACAACTTCAGCATGTTTCATAACCCACCTTATCATGCTGCAAACAGCTGTGCCCAAGCTCTGGCTGCTGTGAGAGGCGATGCACGGCCAGGGTGCTGTGTTTTCTGTGTGACATTGCCTGGCCATGATCGCCTGCCCGTGTTTTATGGGGACACCTGCTAAAGGGGATCTTGTCCTGTGGGTATAAGAGAGAAGATCTCAGTTGAGGGTCAGTGCCCAGCATCTCTTGTGCTGTTCCCCACTGGGCCGGTGTGATTGGGAAGATTTCTTTCGCTGTACAGCAGAGCTGTCTCTTTTTTTATAGCAATCCATGCTCTTTCTGCCAACACTCACCCCCTCATTCAAAGGGCAGCCAGAGCCAAAAGGAAATCTCCCCTCACTGAGCCTGGGGAACAATTGCGTGTTTTCCCCTGAATAGTGCTCTGTATCTCCTGAAAAGCCAGCGAAAAGGCTCCCCCACCGCCTCAGGGGTTGACTGAGACTTCAGAGCAAAGAGGGGGAGCTGGGACAGAGGCACCCAGCTCATGTCCCAGCGGCCAGGTGGGGTGGCAAAGAATGAATAAATGTACAAAAAGTCGGTCTGCCAATAAGTCATGTAAAAACTGCTGGAGTCTGGGCAAACGTGAGGCGCAACGCCACATCCAAGGGGAAGCAGCAGAAAAAACCCGGCTTGCTGGTCAAATGCAAAGAGTCAGAGCAGCAGGGCTTATTTCTGGTAAAATGAAAAAGAAAGGGCAGAAGCGCTGCAGCTTGAACGTGTCTTAAAACACAGTGTGAAAGGGCACAAAGCGCACCTGGGATCACTAGGCTGTAAATAGCCACCCCCGGCTCATTGCTGGCGGTTTCTCCAGCAGTGAGTGCAGCTGGCGCAACGGCAGCTCCAAGGCAATCCCGGCCCCGCTGCCTTCCCGCCGCAGCGCCCCAGCCGCGCCACTCTTCCCGCCTGCCGGACCGCCAGCCGCAGGCTCCCTGCAGCCCCGCAGGAACCGCTTTCCGCGCTGAAACTGCCGCGGCAGATGGAAGGCGAACGTGGTGACTCAGCAGTGGCCGCTGAGGAATGCAGAGGCACTCTTTGCTTCCCTCTCCATGAGACAACAGGGAGAAAAACCCCTTTTTTCTTCCCCAAAGAAGGGATTTTCATCCAGGTGACTGCGCTCACTATCAGCGTGGGCACAAAAGGTGGAAAACAGCCAACACAGCTGAATAAGGATTGCATCCTCAGTGCAGCGTTCAGTTGGGCTTTGGTGCAGTGAGGAGAGAGCTAACAAGACTTTTACAGCATTTGCCAAGCAAAGCGTGTTCCAGTGCTCTGAAACCCAAGACACTGAATCAGATTAGAGCCCAACACCTTTGGGGTGTGGAAGCTGCAGGGTTTGAACAATGTCATGGCCCCATTGTTCAGCAACGGGAGTTTTTGCTGCCACAGGCATGAGGAAATGGCTCCTGCTCGTGGGGACGTGACAGTCGCTTCTCTGAGAGGACGAGGCGTTCAGGCATTGGTCACCCAAAACGCTGCAGAAAAGAGAAGTGACCTGATTTGTAGGTGGGGAAACTGAGGCAGAGAGGGGCTTTGATTTGCCTGATCAAGGCTTGGCTCCGAGTCACTGGAAAGACCCAGATATCCCCCAAATTCACATTTCTATTGGCTGCCTTTATGGTGGCGAAGGTCATTGCACAAAAGGTGTAATCTTGACAAGATTCGGATAAATTCAATTAATAGTAGCTCTCAAAGCAGGAACTTTCTGTCCCCTGCATTGTATCTTGGTACTGCTCACCCTAGGAACAGTTCCTGCTTAAAAAAATAGTCATTTTATTGCAAAAAATGAATTATGCTTGCCCTTGCCTCCTACTGGCAGGGTTAATCCTGCTCCTGCACAGAGGCGACAGTGGGGACGCAATGGGGCAGTGGTGCTCCCCGGGCCGCAGGAGCCGCCTGCAAGGCACGCAGCATGTGGTGGCAAGAGCAAAACAAGATTAATACAGTCAGGAGCCTCCAAAAGGGCTTTGCATTTGATGTGGGAGAAGAGAGAGATCAGAGTATGGAGGAGCCAGGATTAACATAAAATTACAAAACTTTCATTATGGGCTGAAGGGCTGTCCCAGGCTGCGTGCCCCCTCAGTGTGACCCACTGGTGCCCCGGGCTGCGAGAACGCGTGGGAACACCGTTGCCAGTGGCACTGCCCTCGCCTTCATCCCAGACACAGCCTATTCTGTCTCCCCTTCGGTCAGCTGGATAGAAAAGGCGATTAATCTTTAGCCAGATTAATCTTCAGCCAGAAAAACCAGGAGCTCTGAACTGGCTGAGAAGTCCCAACTTTCCCTTCCAGGTGGGGTTAAAAGGGGAGAGCCCCTGAAAGAGGGAGCAAGTGTGCACAGACAGGGCATGGGATGCACCCAGGCATGTGTCCTGGCTGTTACCATGCCCATGAACTTGAAGGGATGAGACAGGAACCAAATCCACCAAGGGACTTTGCCTCCCTGGTAACATCTTCAAGTCCCACTGGCTTCGCTTTGATCTTGACCTGGGTCCAGAGCATCATGATGTGCTGTAGGGATGTGCAGGGCTCCTGGAAAACTGGGTCCATGTGGAACAAAAGTTGGTGTTTGAATTCCTGCAGCTTCCCAGTCCTTCCTGTGTGGCACCAAGGACCATGCCAGCCTCGCTGCTCGAGGGAAGGGATGCGGCATGGCAGCAATTGCACTGAAACAGTGCCCAAGCAATCGCCTAATGGGGAATCCCTCAATGATCCTCCGCTCCTCGCAGGAAGGGGGTTCATGGGGATCAGCCCCTTGAAGGATGGCCCCAAAAGTCCCCCCAGACTCTCATCCATTGCAGACACAAGCTGTGCTTTCCCTCCCTCCAGCTTTATTTGCAGAGGGAATTAAGGTCCTGCTGGGAAAACCTCCCCTGTGCTCTGATAACTGCCTTCATAGCCAGCTCTAAATGACTTTTTGTAAATGAATGACCAGGATTAACGAGGTTCCCCTTGTCACTGTTTACTTAGTGCTCTGCCGGAGTGGGGGGAACAGGGAAGAGACCCCCTCCTCCAGCCAAGCCTCTCGGGCCACCAAGAAGCTGGTACATACTGGGGACCAACATGGTGCCACCCAGCACATGGCTGAGCCCTTCCTCTCCTCTCTAGAGCGGGAGCTGAAGTTCCCAGCTGGGTTTGGGATGGGTGGGATGTGTGTGCATGCACCACTAGTGTCGGTCCTTGGGACAGAGGAACTACACGGCATCGTATTTTGTGAGCTGGGGGCCAGGCTGGGGACAATGCTCATTTTCTCTCTACACTGCGTTGCTGGGGAAGGGGTGTGTTTGCTATGTGGGCTGGTGTTGGGCGTGAGTCCCCCCACGTGATGGGAACAGAGAGGCCATGCAGGGCTGCAGCTAGCCCCATTCCCTCAGCAGGAATGCACTTGGTGACCACAGGGCCTGCCAAGGGGTGCAGGTCCAATGAGCCCTGTGCAGAGGGGACCCTCCTCTGTCATCCCTCTCTGCCTGCAGTAGGGTGCGGGGGTCCTGCCTTTTCCTGCTGCACTCCCAGGGTCTTGAGCGGTTGCTGCTGCCTTGCCACTGCCCAGTTCCGACCTTTGGATATTTGCACATTCCTGCCTGTTAATGTGTCTTGTAACCAAAAGCTGTCAGGATGGAGCATTAGTCCTCCCAGCACCTGCTCCCCCTGTTCCCCAGCTGGGAATCAGCACTGACCCTGTGCTGGGTGGGAGCATGCACTCCCCAAAGGAGCGAAAACAAATCCCCAGCTCACACTCAGCCAGCAATGCCTCTGCTAGAAGCAGTGAGCATCCCACCCCTCAACACCAGTGAGCCCAAAATGCCCACAGAGCTCCCAGGACAGACAGCAGTCACCTCTCTCTGCCAGGCATGGGGAAAAGAAGCGTCGTTTTGGAATGTAGCTGCACTTCCCTTGGCTGCCAGGCTGGCACGCTGCCCACCAGCACGATGCCAGGCCAAATTCTTTGCGATTTCTAGGTCAACACCCGCCTCTCATAATGCCCCCAAGCCCTCCTGCTGCCTGTGCCAGCCTCCAGCCCAGCAGCCCCCATGGGCAGGATTGGAGCATCCCAGGGGATCAGCACCCAATGTCACCATGCTGCTCAGCCTGGCTGGCCCCATCCATAACCCCCAGATATTCAGGTCTTATGTCCACATTGCCCTAAATTGGGCCATTCCCCAAATGCACCTGCTCACCCTCATGCTGCCTTTGGTGCCCAGCTCTGCCCACAGCAGCACCCATGGGTGAGCTGCATCTCCAGGGTGCAGAGCCTGCAGCCTGCCGCTGCTTGCAACTTCTCTGGGGGGGTTTAAAGCGTTTCTCACCATCTTGATGGCAGTGAAAAAAAAAAAAAATTCTCAGGATGTAGAATGGCCCTAATGCTCCAAACCTGGAAATAAATCACCTGAAAAAACAGCCTTTGTAAAGAAGTCCCCGTGGCCCCAGTGCTTGTTTGCAAACCAGCCCAGTTTCGACCTTGGCGTGACGTGGTTTCCCAAAGAAGGAGGTGATGCTGGCACTGCTCTGTTAGCTCAGCCCCTCCACTGCAGGGGTTGGATGTGTCCCCCCTGCCCACAGGGCCCACTTCCCATGGCATGGGCTGGACTGGAGGAGCAGAAGCCCTGTGGGGCTGCAGCCCCATACTCAGGCACATCTTAGGGGGATGGTGAGGAGGAGGAGGAGGAGGAGGAGGAGGAGAAGGAAGAGGCAACATGCCGAGCATCTCCTCGTGACGGCATTTACGCAGGGGCTGTTCCATTGTGGTTTGGGCGAGCGGCCACCGGCACTCCTCCCACCACAGGACAAGCCCTGGCCTGCCGGCACATTGTGCCAGCCATGCCGCCAGGAACGGCCACTGGCAACAGCCCACTGACCCATCCCAGGGCTCCCTGGGGCACAAAGGGAGGCAGGTGCTGGAGAAGAGCTTTGCTGGATGGGCTCCCTGGTGCCAGCAAAGTGCACCCCAAAAACATGAGAGTGCAGGCATGCTCCAGAAGTGCTGCCCAGATAATCAGGTTCTGGTCCACATCAAACCACCGCCTTGCCCTGCCTCAGTTTCCCCATCAGGATGCTGTAAGCCATCCAAGCTATGCAATTGCCGCAGGTCCCACTGACCTCTGCTAGCAGTGCAAAGTCACTGCTGAAAAAGCAGAAAAGGGGCTTTGCTCTCTCTCTGTTCTCAAAGCCACCTTTCCCAGAGCCCCTATGACTTTGCAGAAAGGTGTTTGCATTCAACCTGATCCCTTCAGGCAAAGATATTGGGGTCCAGCCCTGGGGTCCATCTCAGCCTGTCTGGGGTTTGCTATGGCACTTCCTTCCCATTGGATATAAAACCCTCTAAAAATCAGTGTCGCAGGAGCAAGGGGTCCCTGAGCTGTCCCCAAACTCTACCCTTCATTGCAGGCTACCCCAATGCCATCGTGTGGTTCCCATGAGATTTCTCATCCATGTGAACTCCTGGATGCAGTTTGGGAACCTGTTTTTTCCCAAACTTTGGAGGTTCCTTCATTGCTATGCAAGGCAAGTCCATTCCCTACCCTCCTCCATCCTGTCTACCCCTTCTCCCCCCCTTGCCGTTCCAGCCATCCCAGCCTGGGATGTTAAAATGAGCTGAATTTTTCACCGTGAAGAGGGAAAAAAAATAATAAAAAAAAAGAGAAAAATCTGGGGGTGGAGGGAGAACCCATGAGCTGTGACCTCCTCCAAACGCACAGCACCAAATCCACACAAGGAAAACAAAAGGCATTGAGATTAGCATTTCCAAACAGAGCAGAGATGGCCCCAATCTTTGAGCTGTTTATTCTAGGCGTTGATTTTCAATATTTAGGATGATTAGCAAGTGAAAGCCGGCTGTTGCCAGAATGGCTCTGTGCCAGCCCCACACTCAATGGAGGGGAAAGAAAGACAGGGCAAGAAAAGGAGAGAAAAGAAGGGCTTATGTGTATATTTTTTCCCCCCTCTGTGAACGGGAGATTGGTTTGAGGTGTCAATGTTTGCCCATCAGAGAGGGATGATGGATGAGGGGACGGCTGGGGGAACAGCAGAAATAAATAATAAAGGAATAATTGCCATGTGCTTCATAACCAGCTGGGGAAGGAACCTGGCTGGGGCTGCAAAGGCTGAGTTGCAGGGAATTTTTGGAGCTGGGTGCTTCCCAGACCCACTTTGGTGGGATGCCCCAAAGTGCAGCCAGCTCTGGGCTGCAGTGACTTGGGTTTTCATTGCAGGATGCTTTGCCCATGCGTAGAGGAGGGGAACACTGCCAGCTTGGGGTCCCTAACCCATCACTTCCCCTGTACTGGGCGAGCTGGGGCAGCCTGCAGGGCTGGACCAGCCCCAGCCACAGGCTGCAACCCCGCTGCCAACCGGCAAGCCCAGGCAAGCTGGGCGCTGCCAGGTCCTGACCTCCCTCCTGGCACTGTGCTTCACCCCAAGCACACACGGGCTTTGTGTGGGCAGCAGCGTGGTGTCTTGCCTGCCACTGCGCTTGCGGGAAGCAATGCCCCCACCCCATGGAACCCCCAGTTATACACCTCCTGGCTGCTGCCTAAAAAATAGTGCCGACCCCCCCGAACCATTTCATTGAAAGAAAAAAAAAAATTCACATCCAAGTTGGATTTGTTCTTTCAGAAGCTGAACAAAATGAGGTTGTTTCAGGCCTCGCCTGCTACCTCCTTTATATTCAGCCTTTCTCACTTTTAAAACCCTCAACTGGCTCCGACAGGCTGGAATACTTTCTCCTGGCAAGGCTGTGTTATGCACTCCACTGTCAGCGTTGGGGTGCTGGGGGCTCGTCTCCTTCCACGGGGGTTTAAAAGCAGGAACTACACGGTTGTGCCTGGCAAAACTAAATAAATAAGTGGACTGAGGGACAAGGGGGCTGCCAGCTTTTTGCAGCCCTGCCAGTGCCACCGCTACCCGGGGGAAGCACAGAGCAGCTCCCACAGTGCTACCAACAGGGTGCTGAGAGGAGGAGAAGCCAGGACAGGGAATTCCTTATTGCCTTTTGGGGTTCAAGGTCCCCAAGTGTCCCCAAGGTGAAAGGGCAGCCCAGATCTGCCTCCAAACTCCACCCACAGCCCCTGCCACAGACACATCAAAGCTGCCGCCCCCCCGGGATAACCCTGCCTCATCCCAAGGGTCACATCCTGCCCTCCCAGCACAAAGCACACACAAGCCAAGGCCTCTGCAGTGAGCTCAGCCCTTATTTTGTGTTGAGACTGGCCAGCTTGGGAACAGCTGTGACCACTGCAGAGCAACCAGGCAGCCCTGGGGCTGACTGCTGCAGTGCCTGGTGCCAATGGGATCCAGCAGATCCCTGGGGAGGTGACAGGGTGCTCCTCATATGCTGGGGAGATGGGGAGGGCTGTGTCCCCAGTGCAAGAGGGACAGGATATCCTGGAGTGGTTCCGTCTGAAGGATGACCCCAGGCAGGGTCTGGAGGGGGATCTCAGTCCCTGGAGATGCTCCAGCATCCAGGGGGGGATGAGCAGCCTCAGTACAGGGGCCAGACCACCCTTCTCCGGAGTCCCCTTCCAGCCCCCTTCTCCCACCATCCCAGGTGACAGCCCTGCCCCGCAGCTGTGGGCACCTCTCTGTGCCCACAGCCTGGCCCCAGCTGCCCTGGCACCCAGCCCCACAGCACTGAGCCAACCTGCCCTCCCCATGGGGCTCCCCAAACCTGCTGCCCCCCGACCCAAAACCACTGCCCTGTCTGCACCAGCTGGGCTGGCACCTGAGAGTACGCTGCTCTTCTTCCCTGCTTTAGCAGAGCCCAGCTCCTTCTCGGCGTACTCGGCCTCATGACAGCTCAGCTATTCCTGTGGCTTCTGTGCAGCTCCTCTTGCCGCCCTGCACCCGGGAGGCTCCGAAGCCAATTGTGTTTCCCAGGGCATCTACAGAGCCGGGTGGGGACTTGGCACAAGCAGAGGGGTATTCCCAGGCACTCCCACCTTGTCACCCCCAGCAGCTCCCTGCAGAGGCAGGAAGGATGCTCCAGCGGCTGGGAGAGCTCCCAGGACTTGGGACACCGAGCACGGCCACCCTTGTGCCGCACAGGCAGTGTGTAACCATTGCCACGCAGGTGGTGGTTTGTGCCTCAGTTTCCCCATGGGGAATTGCTGTGCCGCTGCAGAGGGGGGGTGATAGCATCGATGTACAGGGGCTGGGTGTACAGCCAGGGCTGGGCTGGTGAGATGTCCCCTACCTCCAGGGGAGAGGGTCAGATGGAGCCAGGCGGTGCTGGAGGGAAACAAGGAGGCAAAAAGGAGTTTTCTTCAGGTTTTTTTCCTTTAATATTCAAAATACTTTCCATGAAAAAGGTTAAATTGCACACGTATCTCTGCAGTTCTTCAGCATCAGTATAGAGGTCCCAAAAGAGGAAAATATATCAAAACAAAGAAATAAAAAGAAGCATTGCCAATACAGATATAAACATCTACACCGACCCCCAAAGCCCCCCAGAGACATGGCCCTCATTCCCCAGCCCCAGGGACACCATCCCCAGCCATGTGGTGGCATCTCATGGCAAAGCATCCCACCGGGGCAAAGCAGCGGCCCAGCCCCAGCTCTGCTGCTTGCATGCACTGAACATGATGGTTCTCAGCCTGGCCCATGCTGTACCAGGGGGGTGCGGGACTTGCGCTCCCACGTCCACGGCTCCAATGTTCTCCCCAAATTTGGGTGCAAATTACTCCAAGTGTAATTTATATTTGTTTTTAAGGCTTGTTCTCAGACCAAAAAACCGGAGAGGGTCTATGTCAGCTGGCGAAAGACAGAGAGGGCTTACGGTGGTCTTGGCCCTTTGGCAACCACAGCGAGGACTTTAGTTACAAAAACTGTGAAAGCCAGTTCTGGGTGGGCCCTAGCCCCTGCTGCTCCTCTCCTGCCAGGACCAATTCCTGGATCCTTATCAAAACCTGTTGCTGCTGTTGCTGCTGCTGTTGCTGCTGCTGCAGGAATTATCCTTTGTGTAGTCTTGGTTTACAGAACAACGAACACAAGCCTTT
>JAVJGI010000001.1:119009680-119021981 GCA_035590275.1 Ibycter americanus | reverse complement strand
GTCCTGCTCTCCCCACCCCGGGCGAGCGCTGGCCCCGCGCCGTGCCAGGCCCTGCCCGCCGTGATTTCCCGGCCGCCCGGGGGCTGCCATTAAGTAGCTGCTGCGAGAGGCTTCACGCGTTGCCACGGCGACGCTCCGCCCCGTAAACAGCTTCCGGCCTTGCCATTGGTCCTCGCGTTGCCATGGGGAGTTGGAGGGTACCTGCCAGGTTTGGCTGAGACTCGGCTATTTAGGGACAGACCCCAGGATGGGGGTCCTTCAAGGCTGGGAATGGGCAGGGTTGTGGTACCCAGGGGATGCCGTGGGACCCCACTGTACCGCACACCCGGGGCCAAATCCAGCCGTGGCAGCACCAGCAAACCCCAAACCTGTGTGCTGGCCCCCCGTGGGCCTGGCACAGGCGCAGCCCCAGCCCTTCTCCCCCTACCTGTGCCCCCATCCTGCTTCTGACTTCTGAGAAGCCCACAGAAATGAGGATAAAGCTGAAGGGGGCTTGGCAAACCCCCTACATTAAAGGATAGAGCCTGCCTTTATTTAATTAAAAGGATTACAGCTATATGCTTCTATATAAGAAATCCCCGATAACCCCCCTGCCAGCCCAAAGGTTTTAACAGAGACCGGTGGAGGACCACCCCCTCCCCGACCATGGGGGCTGAGAGCCACCGTAAAATCTAAGGGAAGCCTGTCTTCTTTCACCCTACAGCACAAGGCCTGGGCTGTGGGGGTGTGGGGGGCTTTGGGGGGGCTTGGGGAGGTTTAAATGCCAAGCACTCCTCCTGCACCTGCCCCACAGGGGAAAGGGCAGGTGAGCGGCCAGACTCACTCTCAAGGGTTGCTGCTGCCTGAAGTGTTGTGTAAAATAAGGGATTTTCCTGCCAGCATCCCTGGATACTTGGGCCAGACAAAATGGGGGGGTCAAACACTCTCTCCGGCATACGGGCAGATTCCCCTCTGCTCATGCCCGTCCCCAGTGGCCGCAGGTCTGGAGGCAGTGGGTGCTGGGACTGGGTGCGGAGGCGGCAACTCCCAGGGGAGTGGAAATTTCACTTTCACTTTTCAGCCAATCTCTATCTGGAAAACAACTCCAAACCTCAGTTTTCTGCTCTTCTAACAAGTCAGCTCCCTCTGGAGCAGGACCTGCCCTTGCAAACACAGACTCGAAGGCAGCAAGCTCAAGGGCTTTCCTGAAAAGCTTGGGGCAAAGCACTTCAGTCCTCTATTCCCCCATCCTTATCCTCTCTCTTTGCCAGATCTGACTGTCTGTAAGCCCTTCCCCTGCAGCTGCAAGGTGCTTCCCCCCACCATGCATCAGCCCCCTCCTAAAGCAAAATCGTAACCCCTCCTTGCAGCCCTCCTCACCTTCAAGGCATCAGGTCCCAGCACAGCATTTTCTTCCCCAGCACTGGGGGATTTCTCCTGCACGAGGACTCAGCTTCTTAGTGATCCTCTTCTCTGGGAAAAGTCCCCTCCGGGTGTCCTCATCAGTTGCAGCAGTGCCAGGGGCCACAGAACCTGTGCCATCTGCCTGGTCACACACACCCCACTCCAGGAAGATGACACTACCCCAGGCCAGACTCTTCCTGCAGAGGTTCTGTTTGCATTTGCACCTTCTCCATCCTGGCAGGACTTGGAGGAGGCAGGATTTAGGATGATTGGGTAATGTGAGTTGGAAGGGACCTTGGGAAGTGTTTTAGGGAGATTTGAGGCAGCTGGGCTGGTTTTGGGGAGGTGCCTGGGTGATGAGTGGGTGGATGCTCCCAGCCAGAAAGGGTTTCCACCCACCGAACCCCCAAGACCCTGACTGCCCTCGCCCTGTAACCATGAAATGACTCTGGACACTTTATCGACATAAGATACCCTTTATTAAACATACTCTTAAAATCCAAAACATGCTCAAAGCAAAGTCATAAGCAGCAATCTGGTTTCCTTCCTTAAATCCCTGATGGGTGGATCAATGGAACAAAGGGCTGTTGCCTTTCACCCCACACTGCCAGCACTGGCAGCTCCTGCCTGCCCCTTGTCCCTTCTGGGTGGCTGAGGATGACACCAGTGTCACCCATGCCCAGATCCCTGTGCCTCTTCTGTGCCACAGCAGAGGATGCTCATTTCTTTGCTCACACTCAGGCAGCAGCATGCTGCTTGGTCACAGCATCCTCCCAGCTCCCGACCATCGCTGTGCGCTTGTCGGCAGCCACGGTACCTCCGAGTGAGCAGCAGGCGTCCGCATGTAGCTGCCCCAGTGCGCAGCTGCCCCCATGAGCTTGCTTGGCAGCTCCTGCAGCCTTGGGGACAGATACACAGCTTGGAGCATCCAGAAAACTCTCCCAGTCACTTCCCAGAACCCTCCTGAGCAAGGACCTGCCTGTTCAGCGCTGACCTGCCAGCAGCCACAAGGACTGTTGCAGCTCTACACCATGGTGCCTGGCCAAGCCTAGAGAGCTCTCGTTGTCCCCTTTGAAACCATGGGGAAGTTTAGGCTTTGGTAGACGAGCTACCCCTGGAACACCAGCCTGGTTTTCCCTCCTCTGTCCATGCCAGAGGGTTAGGGAATAGCTGGCCTCCTGCAGTCCCCCTGGTTTTCTCAGCATGATGGTGAATGCCCAAAGCTCTCCCTGTGTCCAGCACAGAGCTGCTGGCTCCTCAGGGCTGGGACACCCAAACGCACAAGTTGCCCCACCATGGCACTAGGCAACATGTCCCCATGTGGGGACACAGCATGTCCCCAAACAGGGTGCAAGGCCCATCCCTGCCGCTGCAGCCCTCCCTGCTGTTAGCAGCTCCCATCCCATGGGATGGCAGTTTGGAGATGTCACCCCCGCATGAAGCATCCAGCCCTGGGTTCCCAGGGAGGAGTTCGGGAGCTGTTGAACTTACAGGAGACCTGGTGGAGTGCCAGCTCAGAGGAGGGAGCAGCAGGGTGGCCAACACTGACCCCACCTCTGGCAGGACCCACACTGGGGCCACAGAGCAAGCAGCTACTGTGACCCCAGCTGTGAGCCAGGCAGAAAAATCACTCCCCAGCCCCAAAAAGGTCTTTATCCCCCTTTAGGAGCCATGGCCATCAGCATAGCCCGTGCTCCACCATGGGGATGGGCAGTGGGGACCTGCTCCCCACATGCACCCTGCAGCTGCTGCAGGACATTGCGGTCACTGGATGAACATCTCTGTCCTAAGGTAGCTCTGAAATGCAGTTTCCTCCTGCAAAGAGGAGGTGGCCTTTGCTATCCCATCTGTGTGACAAAACCAGGTGGGGAAAAGGGGGGGCTCAGCCTCCTACCCCAGGCTAGCCTAAACAGCTCCAGAACTCACTAGATTGGGATGCTGAGTCCAATGCTCCTGAAAGTGGCTTCTGACTGTCCCTGATGCTCTCTGGAGTGGAGCCTGGCCACTGCGAGTGCCACCATCAGGTCCCTAAGGCTGTGGTTGCATCCCTACCTCAATGGTGTACCTGTGTGCCTGTCCCCTGGAGCAAAACCCACTAATGCTGTCAGCCCAGTGCTGGCCAGAGGGATGGGGATGGAGGGGTAGGGCGTAGCTCCCGCACCCGCATCCACCCCCTGCTACAAAGTGCAATGGAGAGGGCAAGACAGGTGGGATGGGGGGAGTGATGCTTTTGGCACTTGTTCCAGAGAGGGCACAGCCCCGAGCCCCAAGCTCACAGCGGGGCGGAAGACAGTGAGGTTAAATTAACGATGTCCCAGAGACTGGTGACCAGCAGGCCGGGGGGAGTACCAGGTCCCCTGCCCACCCCTGCCACCCTGCTCCATCCCCTGGGGGAAAGCAGCCCAAGAGCCCACATGCTGCCCAGGAGGAGAGTGGAGGGAGGGGGAGCTAGCAGGGCACCATCACCGCCATGCATTAATGGAGACATCCCATGGCATGGCATGGGGACGGCCCATGGCATGGCAGGGGCACAAGCCAGCAAACCTGGGGGGGGCCAGCCCCCCATGAAGGTCACTGGGTCACGCACCAAAGATGCCAGTGCTTGTCCTTAACCCACACCCTCCTGCCATTGTCCCCCTCTGGCCACAGCCCAAGACCCACTTTGTGGGGTGACCCTGTCCCACCTGCTCCGCACACTGGAGGAGAGAAGCCCTGGGGTGTGAGATGGCCAGGGGCAGGAAGGGACCCCAGCCCGTCCCCATCGGGGCTGGAGGATGGGAAGGTGCTGATGAGGGGCTCCAAAGTGACATGGCTCTCGGCCCCCCTCTGCATAGCGGGGCCAGGGAGGAAAAGACGAGGTTACCATCTTTTCTTTCAAAATTCAGTCCTGCTACAGCCAAGGGGTGGAGGTGGCAACGTCGACGGTGCCCCGACACCAGGGTCCCTCTGGGCGGGCAGTGGGGTGCACGCCCCTGCCATGGCTGAGCCCTCACACAGGCAGGGCGGCCGCTGCCTGCTCCAGGTCTCGGGTGCCGGGGGGGCAGCGGGGCCAGGGTGCCTGCTGCAGCCGCACGTTGTTGTTGGCTGCCTCTGGGCCTGAGGGGAGAAAACAGGGGGTTAGGGGCTCCTGAAGCCCGCTGGCATGCTCGGCGCATCTTCCCATGGGGGATGCAAGTTAGTCTTCCCAAAGAACACCCACCTCCCCGGCCCCCCTTTGGGTTTTAGCTGCAGCAAGGGCTGGTGAGTGTCTGCACTTACCTCTCCGGGTCAGGGGAGCCCCTTAAACCCCTCATTTCTCGGGAATGCCAAGGGGCAAACGGGAAGCACAGTGCATCATGGCCAGGTTTTAACAGCCCAAATGGAAGGGGGCTGCCTCTGCCCCCCCATGCCCAGTGAGAGGGCACAGGCAGATGTATGTGGGGGCTGCAGGTCAGGCACTAAGGGATGTCACCCTGACCAGGACAGTCAGGGGACTGCCAGCAATGCCAGGGCGAGGGGCGCCAACCCCTGCACCAACCCCCCCAAGGTGATGGGGCGCGAGGTGGGTGCAGGCTCTGGAGGTCTCATACCTATTCCTCAATGTTAATGGGGCAGGAATCCGGCACGGCGGCTGCGTGGCAGGAGAGACCAGAAGGCACATGGTGAAGGTGGGAGCTGAGGTGGCGCGGGGGCATGCACGCGAACGAGCAAACAGGGTGACTAAAGGGAGCCGGGGGTCTCGCCACCTGCGAACGGGTCTGGGAGGAGGACAGGGAGCCGCCGCTGGGCACTGGGCGAGGAGGTTGTCATGCGTGGTGCCCCCCGGGGTTTCGTGCCAAGGAGAAACTAAGGGGTGAACATGCTCACGGCACGGGGGAGCCGGGTCCCCACATGCCTCCTCTCCGGCTGCAGGCTCCCGGTTCAGGCAGCACCCCCCAGCTGGGGCAGGGTGATGGGCCCGTGGCTTGCGTCCCGCCACCTAAATGATCAGAGACTATGTGGTGCCCTCAGGAAGGGGGTGCACCCCTAAAGCAGGGTGGCTGCACCCCTAAAGCAAGGCGGCTGCTCCCACCAGCGAGGTTAAGCCCTGTGCCCAGGAGTGGGGGCAGCTCCGAGCTGGGGGGCTGTGCAAGGGCACCCCAAGGCCAAGGGCAAACGCTGAGGCTTTCCCAGAAAGGGAACAACAAAAACCCGCTGCCTGCTGATTTATGGGAGGTGACAGCTGCCGTTTCAACTGGATTTCATGGTGAGCTCAGGCTAGAGAGCAAGGCACGTTAAGCCTGCAGATCCCGGAGGGAATGGATAATTAAACAGGACCACACATATGCACACCCCTACACCACCACCACCCCCCCCCTCCCCAAAATCCCATTAAGAGGTTGATATTGCATAAGTCACTGCTGTGCTCTGGTGCCGAGACCCAGCTCAGCTCAGCGCACCCTTGGGAGGCTGCCGAGGCGCAGGGCTGGGGGCAGCAGGACACAGTCTGACCCTGCAGTGGGGACTCGGCCCCCTGCCCACCCTCCTCTACTCCTCTTGGGCTGTGGGAGAGGGCTCCCCACCACCGTTAGCAGCCGTCAGACCTGCCCTGCGCAGACCAGTTCCCAAAGAGCACTCCAGCGAGACCCAAGCAGCTCGCCTGGCCCGCTGCGCTTACAGCTCGGATCAGCTGTGGGTTTAAACCAGCAAAACATCCCTCGGGGGATTTCAGATCTGCTGCTGCTTCCAACGCAGCAGCTCCCTAACCCTCTCCACCTCATTGCCAGCCTTTTTGGCAGTTGCCTTCCCCCAGTTTCTCCTTCCAGTGCTGCTGCTGCCACCCTGCCCCATGCAGAGGCTGCAGCCACAGCCAGAGGATGCTCTGAGCCCTGGGGATGGCCCCTGCAACGCACCACACACCCCTGGGCTCTGCAGGATCCACTCAAGGACACAGGTCTGTGGGTTTTGTTTAAACCTTGTGTCCTAAAATCCCCAGGACGTGGCCTTTTGACTCCTCCCAAAGCTCTATCCCACCAGATTGAAACCTGCAGAGATTTCCCAACAGCTTGGAGGAACCACACTCGGTGCCTTCATCCATTACAGAGAGGGCAAAAACCAACACATGGGTTTAATCGTGCCCAAATCTCCCCGCAAGAGAAATTGGGGGAGGAATAACAACAATATCATCATCATCTCTGGTCAAGGTGATTTTCTTTGAAGCTTTCAAGAAAACAGCACCTGGCCCCAAAGTAAGAGTCCACCCTGTTCTTGCCGGCCCTGTGGATGCTGGTACATCCTGACTTGCAAGAAACCTCTGCCCAAAAGGACTTTTTCAGTGCATGCAAACCAGCCCCGCGACTGCAATCCAGCACCACCGACACCAGGATTACATCGTGCCTCAAATTATCTCCATCGCAAAGCGGCTGAGTCCTGACAGCGGGTGGCTGCTGGGTGAATGTCCCCGGGGCAGGTGGAGCAGAGGGGCTGGGGAAGGAAGGAGCTGCCCTGAGTCTAACGGAAAAAACCAACATTGCAAAACACCGACTGCAACCAGGAAGCAACCAACTGGCCATTACAGCCCCACTGGTGGCTGCTCCCCTCTACCGCTCCAGCTCCCCCAAGCTCTTCCCAGGGCAATCCTCCTCCGACCCCATTCGGCAGAGCTCTGCATCCCTGTTGTTATTCCCTCTGGCCCCTCTGCCATCCCTAGGGGACCACAACCAGTTCCAAAGCCCCCACTCTGCACCTCCTCTGCCCCGGCACGAGCGGCAGCCCCCCACTGTTCCCAGCAAACGCTGAGGCTGGATCGCCCCTCTCATGCGGGTGGCAGTGCGGCTCCCTGCCGAGGGCTCCAAGCAGCACGGCCGCTGGACGCACAGGCAAACGTGTTGGCCAAAGGATGGAGAGTGCATCCTTAGCTGGGCTCAGCGCAGGGGCCAGATTCTGCACTCCAGCCCAGGCAGGGGACAAGGCCATTGCACTCCTTTCAGCAGAGCAAGAATCTGACCCAGTGCCAGGGCCATTTGGTCTGCAAAGCTCCCCCATCCTCATCCTCCCCCATCACAACCACAGGGGACACGGTCAGGGGTGGCTTTGGTTGGTGCCACAGCTGGGGGATGCTTTGCCAGGATCCCCAGCAAAGGCAGGGGTGCTGCTGGGACCCCCCAGCCCCTTCCCCAGCCCCCCCACAAGCTGGTGGGGCTCAGCCAGCTGCTGCCCGAGGGTGATGGAGGGGACACAGAACATTTGTGGCAGGTGCCTGTTCCTCCCCAAGAGCCTCAGCCATGTTTCTCCAGCACAGAAATCACCAGAAACAGGGGAGGCAGCAGGAGAGGAAGCTTTCCTGGAGGAGAAGAGGGAAGGAAGGATTTCCCCTCCCTCCAGTGGGTTTCACCAACCCTCTTGGCTCTCCAGCACCTGCTGCGGGTCTGGGACCTGCCACAAATTTAGCTGAAGGGGCAAGGCAGGGCAGAGTTGCTTTCGGCTTGTCCACAAATGTATTGATGGAGATCTAGACCCTCAGAGGGCTTTGTCTGGGCTTTTTGCCCCTTTTCCGCCATGCACAGGCTGACGAAGAGGAGCCTGCAGTGCTAGGCAGGGGCCCCAGCCCACTGCCTCCTTGGCCTGCCTGGGGACCGAGGGTCACCAATACATTTGTCACCTTTGGGCAACTCTGGGCAGGGAGGGGACACAAGCATGGGTTGAGAAAACCGTGTTGGCACAGAGCGAACATGAACTTTCACGCGGACAGAGAAGCCTGGGAGGGAGGAAGAAGAGGAAAAAAGGGATGGAGACAAGGTGGGAGGAAACAGAAGTGGAAGGTGGGTGGGAGAGAAGGCATGAAGAAATGGAAAAGAGGGGTGAACTTTGGGGCTCTGCAGAAGGACCACCTGACCTTACATGCCCTGTCTCCCCAGGCTTGGAGGAAGAGGAGGGGGAGGCAGGCAGCCCCTGCAGTAAGGCTGGACTGGCCGTGGATCACATGCCAACCCAAAATACTGCTGTGCCCACCACAAGTCTGGACCAGGTTACAGTCATGCCACAGAACCACCTTCACAAGGAGGGCTGGCATCCCTGGGGTGCCAGCAGCTCCTGGCCAAGGGACAACGCATCCCAGCAAAGCAAGTCTGCAACGCCCCGGGGACATCCCAGTGGGGACAGGTCACCCTGACCTATGGCTGCTGCGTGGTGACGTGCCTAGTGCTCAGCCCCATGCCGGGATGGGTGGTGGGGTGCAGTGAGGACAGCGGGGATGGTGGTGGGGGGGATGGGAGAGGAGGGGTGGATGCAAAGGGCTGGCATGATGCAGGGAAGAGTGGAACTGTCCCCCCCACCCCAAGTTCATGTTCAGCAGACGGCCACTCACCAGGTAAGCAGGCCTCAGAGCACAGTTTATTGTCCAGCGCTTTCACGTGTGCGATGCCCAAGTCATTGTTATTGTCACACCTCAGACCGAGGAAAGCGCCTGTCCTCGGGCCTGGAAGGGAGTTAAGGCAGTTAACGCTGCGGCTCAGCGCTGGGGCTTGCCGTTGCCTTTTTAGTGGTGGGGTGTGGGATTTCTGGATCTTTTCCTCTCCCCTCCCCACCCTCTTTCAAAAAAAAAAAAAAGATAAAAATGATGCATCTAGACGGGAGCGGGTGAAGAGCGGACAATAACACCTGGGCACGGTCCAAGCTGCTCATCTTTCCTTGCACCAGCCGCATCCAAGGGCAGCGCAACAGCGACGATGCGGCGATGGGCACCGGCACGCGTGAACCTGCCTGGGGTTCAACCAAACCTTCCCCCCGGCACAGCCGAGCGGTCCCGGGTCGGTAGAGCTGGGCCATGGTGGCACCCGTCACTTCCCACCGGAGCCTCTCCGGCACCATCAGCGCGTGCATGAGAGCCGCGGGGATGCCAGGAGGAGGCAGCAACTGGATGCGTGGGGCAAGAGAAGCCGTAGCCAAGCTTTGCAGGGGGGATGGAGGCTTTTGGGGCTGAGGGAGGTAACTGCTTCTTAGCATCACCTGTACGAGAGATCAGCACCCACGTTCTTACCTGCATCCATCAGATGCAGGTGACTAAACCTCAGGTGGGATGTTCCCAAATAAGCCAGTAGCCCCACTGAGAATGGGCACAGGACCGTGTCCTAAGGAGAAAGGCCATCCTGCTCCTGGAGTTGTTGGAATGCCCGTGGATGTCCAGCATAAGCTCCAGTTGCGCCCCAGTTGTCCTGTTTGAGTCTCCCCATCAGCAAGAGCCTCCCCACAGGGCAGAGGTCACATTCTGGGGATGGATGTTCCTGCCTTCCACTTCGGCTGAGTGTCCAGGTTGGATGGGGGAACAGTTTTGGCATATTTTTGCTAACCAGACACTTGCAGACATGAGAGGGGGCACACTGGGGCCTCCCTATTGCCCAAAAGAAATCCAAGGCGGCTGGTGGCCGACGGCACAGGGGTGACCATGTCTTTCCTTGGCTATTTGAGCACAAGGGAGGAGGCGAGAGGAACCCTCAATATGCGTGTGTTGGCTTGCAAAAGCACACTGAGGGTAGGCCAAAAAGAAATTAGGAAAGCATCCCAAAGGGAACAGTTTTGCAGTCCCTTCCTACGGGAACCAGCCCAGACAGGGGTCCTTAAGGGGGAAGACTTCCAGAGATGCGAGGAAAGAGCTTTTTGGCACGGGGAAAAACACAGAGAAGCCTCTTTCCCACTTGGCCCATTGGAAACACCATCAGATCCTGCACGCCAGCCGTCACCTGCTCCGCATCCTGCACTGCGCTCACCGGGGTCCCTGTGGCCAGTTGACTTCCCCCACCCACCGGTGTTCAACCCCCCCGTGGGTGGCTCCGCTGTGACGGATGCTTTCCCAGCCCCAGTGCCCACGGAGTCACCCAGAGCTCTCCCCGACGGCAGCTGGCAGGCAGGGGAGCTGGGGACAGCACAGCATCTGCCACTCGCTTGGCTGCCCACCGGTGACAGTGAACTGAAAGTGAGGGGACAACAACAACCCAGGGCCTTTTACCGTCTTCCTGTGTGGGAGAGGCGTCCTCATCCTCCAGCACATCATTGCCCTGCAGCACAGGCAAGAGGCAGCCAGCGTTAGCAGCCCTACAGCATCCCAGCACCATGCTGGGGGCTGTCCCTGGGTCCCTTTGGGGGAACATCCCCGGCCCCGGGGGTTTCCATGGACCAGGAAGATAATCCTGGACAGGGACCAGCCCCACTGCCCCATCCATCCCCAGGGCAGCCTCGCAGGGACATGGGGGGCAGCCCCTTCCCAGCCCAGCCGTGGGGGAATGTGGTGTCAGCCGTGCGGCTTCCCCTTCCGTGGGCACCCGGAGCTGGGCACAACCGGGGTCCCCCCACTGTGCCAGGTGGCACCACGGCTCCCAGCCCCTCACTGGGCAGTTATGGTTACCTCGGCATCGCGTTCCTCGGCCGAGATGCTGACGAAGTTTATATCCGGGGACTCCACAGGCGTCGACTGCAGGAAGACGGTGAGAGAGATGCAAGGGGAAAAAATAAAAAATAAAAAAAAAGTCTGGTGCCGGTGGGTTTGGAGAAATTACATCCCATGGGGAAGTTCTTGAACCTGGGGGCAATGGGCACCCATCAGCAGCCCCCCAGCCCCTACCTCTCCGTCGGAGGCTGTGGCGCTGGCAGCCGCAGGTGAGGGGAGCATGTCCCCCTCCTCCTCCTCCTCCTCCTCCTCCTCCGTGCCAGGAGCGACATAGGAGCCGGACATGGAGGACACTGTGTCGGTGCTGAGCTGGGAGTGCTGGCTCTGGGAGGAGGCCATGGACATGACGGACTGAGCCAGGCTGCTGCTGATGGGCTCTGGGGGAGAGCGGGGGCTGAGCGGGGCCGCTGGATCCCCCCAGCCCACCAGTGCGAGTCACGGCACAGCACCAGCTAATTGAAAAGGGGGCTAATGAGGAGGAGCAGGGTGCAGAGCCGAGGACTTGCTGCATGCCATGGAGGTGTGATGGGTGGAAAGCTGCCAGCAGCGAGTCCCTGGGGCTCGCAGCCCCCGTCTGTGGGTCTATGGAGTGACAAAGCAGGGGCAATTGGTCCCCCCATCTCCAGGCCTATGGGGTGACGAAGCAGAGGTGATTGGTGCTCCCGTGCCCCCATCTCTGAGTCTGTGGGCTGATGAAGCAGGGGCAATCAGTGCCCTCATGCCCCTCATCTTCAGGTCTATGGGTGACAACGCAAAGGTGACACCCTGGGGCTTCATGCAATGCCTATGGCAGGGTAGGAAGGGGGCCGTGCAAACCCACCCCGCATCTCCCCACAGCAGGACAGACCCAGGACCGCGATGCTGCTCTCCTGCCTTGCCGACACCAGCCAGTCCCGCCATGCCATACCTTCTGGGGACGAGATGGTGGAGGACAGAGGTGTCCCAGTGCACGAGGACTGGTCGATAGCTCCTGACGATGACAGGGTGAGATTTTCGCTATCTGGTGTCGCACCACATTCCTGGAAGAAGAGCCCATGGGGAGGTCAGGATGGGGAATATTTGGCAGCGGTGGATCAGTCTCCCCCAGGCATCCTTAGGGATGGAGGAAGAGCCAGGAGGGGCAAACCCCAGCCAGCCCTGCTGGTCCCAAGCCTCCCCCAAACCTGCCACCCCCACAGCGCCTCAGCTCATCACCAGCATGTTTTGGTGTTTCGGCGAGTGCTCACCTCCTCACGCCGGGCAGGGGATCTCCTCCTGGAGACCCTCAGCTCTGACTCGGTGCATGACTTCTCATCCTCCTCTTCGGGCAGGATGGAGGAGTTCTGCGAGATGGACCTGCCCGGAGGGGGCACAGCAGAGGACTTCATCCCCGCCCCCAGCCCCCCTGAGCCCCCCAGCCCCTGCGCCCCCCACCCCAGCCTCGGCGCCAGAATAAACCCTCCTGATGAGCCATCAGAGCTGGAAAA
The DNA here is from genome assembly GCA_035590275.1 of Ibycter americanus. Classification (NCBI taxonomy): domain Eukaryota; kingdom Metazoa; phylum Chordata; class Aves; order Falconiformes; family Falconidae; genus Ibycter; species Ibycter americanus. The sequence goes on along the minus strand of JAVJGI010000001.1, from coordinate 119,009,732 downwards.
AAAAAAAAAGCACTGGGAGCTCCTTAAAGGTGGATTCCCAGCAGAAGGCATT
>JAVJGI010000001.1:118994857-119009580 GCA_035590275.1 Ibycter americanus | reverse complement strand
CCGCGTACGCACGTGGAGAGGCTCGTCTGCCGCATGAGCCCCGGGGGGCCACAGTCAGGGAGACGCTCGAGGGGTGAGAGGGCCCGCAGGGGGGGCAGGGGGCCATCGCTGCCGTAGGAGGGCAGGGTCCCCGCGCCCGGGGAGTCCCCCAGCGCTCGCAGCGGCAGGGCGGCCGGCGAGGGCGTCAGCGGCCCATTGAGGGCCTCCAGCAGCGACACCACCTCGTAGCCCGGGGGGATGTTCTCTGAGGACTGGGGAGAGGGGGAAGATGGGGTGAGGGTCCCCCCCAGGCCATTTCCCTGCCTCCCTCCCCGACTCCCGCTGGGATCAGGATGCCCTGAGAAGCTAAAATGCAGAGAACGGACAAACTCCCCGCATAAATGAAAGCCCCAAATCTGTGGTCTTTCCACCCAACCAAAAGCCTTTTTCCTGCAATATCAACCTTGCATTTTTTGCAAGATCAGTTTGCACTAAATAAATGAACTTTGGCTACAGGAAGCACATGTACCCCCAAACCTCCCTGGCCTGGCCTCAGCAGGGTGAAGGGGGCCAGGGTCCCACAGCTGCCGGGGGGGGCCGGGCTCAGCCAGGCACTGACCGAGTGCTCCTCGGAGTCGGAGGTCTGCGAGGCGATGATGGGGTTGAAGCTGGTGGGTGAGAGAGGTCCCAGCTTTTTCCTCATGGCTCGGATTTGAAGCAAGGCTCGGAAAGCTGCAGCAGCGGGGACAAAGGGTGGGGTCAAAACCAGGTGCTGAAAGGAGACACAGACACACACAGCCCCCCACACCCCCGCAAAATGCCACCCCATTTCCCAGGAGGGGCATCTCTGCACTGCACAGCATCCCTGCACTGCACAGCATCCCTGCATGTGGGGCTGGAGGGACACCAGGACCCAAGGACGGGAGATGCCAGCCCATTCCCAGAGATGCCATCCACCCCATCTGAGATGCCAGTTGCCCCCCCAGCCCTTACGCAGCCTGCAGATGGGGCAGTTGTTGGCCTGGTAGCGCAGGGTGTCAGCACAGGTGTTGCAGAGGCAGAGGTGGCGGCAGGGCAGGATGAGGGTGTCACGGACATCTGAGAGGCAGACGACACACTCGGCGCTGTTATCGCTCACCTCGTCCTCGGCCACCTGCCCCACAGGAGAGATGGGAACTGCTTGATCCTGGGGTCCCCAGCCCACGTAGCACGAGGGTGAGTGCCCTAAAATACTGGTTGGGTGTCCCAAGAGCTCGCTGTGGGGTCCTGCCTCTGTCCCTGGGCTGCCTGCTCTTGAAATACAACCCTGGGACCTTATCCCTCCCCTCCTGAAGGCTGGGAAATGGGGCCAGAGGTATCAGGCACTCCACGGAGGGATGTAACCTCCACCCCAACTTTTATATCTACAGCACAAGGCACATCCCATGCTTGGAGCCCCACAGTCTCCTCCTAAGCCATCCCTAAGATCCAGCCATCAGGTCCCCCACAAGGGACCAAAAAGGATGGGGGTAAAAAAAAAAAAGCTCAATCCTTCTGTCTCCAGCAGCTTCAATGCCAGCACAAAGTGTCCCCAAACACCTGCACACCCCCCAGCAGCTCCATGCCATGCTGCAAACTCTCGCCCCGAGCATGTTTTAGTGGCCAGACCTGTGCTAGGGGAAGGGAAGAGGGAAGACCTGTGAGATACAGGTGCGTACCTTGGAATCCTGCGTGTTGTACTTGTTCTCGATGCCGTAGATCTCCTGCAGCAGGTAGCTCACACCATCCACCTGCAACCCCGTGGGGAAGGGGTGAGGAGCAGAGACATGCCCTCCACAGCCCCCATGGCTCCTGGCCCCCTCCTTGGCCCAGCCCTCCTCACCCCAACGCTGCAGTTTCTCTTTGCATTGATGCACTTGAAATTGCACTTGAGAAGCTCCCTGGGAGGCAGGAGCAGGGCAGGGGCACACTGATGCCCACACCGGGGTTTGCTGCTCCCCAAAAGTCCCTCGCCACCTTCCCCACAGGGTAGTAGCTGCCACCACCCTGGGGACACCCAAACACTCACCACTTGCTTCTGCTTGAGGGGCTTCACGCAGAAGGTGCCGTCGCTGTGCTGGAGGGAGGAGAGCACACAGGTGGGCACCGGGGCTGAGCACCCCAGGGACCACTGTGCTGCAGCACCCACCTGCCCCATAGCTGTTGCTGCTCCCTCCTTGCTCCCATCCAGCCCATTTTGCTGCAATTTTGGCTTTTCCTGACACCCCAGTGCCAGGCAGCTGTGGGATGTCATGCAAGGCTGGAGATTTGTTGGAGCAAGGAAGATGGAGTTGAGACCAAATGCCTCAAAAGTGAGTCCTTAAAATTAGGGGATGGTCCCAGAATTTCAGGAGCAGCCCCAAAACAGCCCCCACCCAGCAGCACTGTGCCGAGCCCCACAGTGTTTCTCCAGGCTCTCAAACCCGGTGGGCGTGGGGGTAGGAGGGGCAGGATGGCCCCAGCTTGGCACTTACCTTCTCAAAGGTGGCCAGCAGCACGTGGCAGTGCCCGTTGTGCTCTGCAAGACACAAAGGGATGGGCTCAGGGGATGGGGCAGAGCCACAGGTGGCAGCAAGGAAAAGCAGGAGGCTCTGCCCGGTTGGTGCAAGGGTGGGCATCACAATGCCAGCAACTGGGAAATCTCAACCCAGCAAGGAACCCACTCCTCACCCTCTCCTTCATCCACCACTGCATGCACCACCATGGGGTACACCTCCCGGTCCAGGTCGAAGCCCAGCTGGAGAGAAACAGGAGGAGAGGCTTGGTGAGATGGAGCAGTGACGGACACTTCATCCCACATCCATAACCATAGCCGACCCCACGGCTGATGCCACAGGCTGGTGGGACCCACCTCCTCCTCGCTCCACTCAGAGGGGTCAACAGTGTGGGAGGGCACGCAGAACTGCTGGCACACCCCTCGCTTGTAGTGCACCGTCTCCGACTGCAGGCTGTTGTCCCTGGGGATGTAGCTGTCCCGTGGGGAGAGGACAGAGTCAGGGACATGTGGGTGTCCCCGTGCTCCTCCTGGTCCCCCGGCTCATGGAGATGCCAGGAAGATGGAAGAGATAGGGTGTCACTCCTCCCCCCTGCTCCTGGATGCCTTCTTGGGGCTGAGGTGAGAAGCCCTAAAAAGGGCTAAAATAATCCACGGGGCTAAAATAACCCCAGGGCAGGCAACGCGGGACAGGAGGGGGCAGGGACAACTCCACAGCCAACCTGGTGGGGACCAGCAGGGGCAAGGATTTCTCCTGGTCTCAGCTCTGACCTGGAGGTAAAAAGGGAGCAGGATGGGATGGGGAAGGAGGTGCCGGGGGCTGGCAGGGACCTGGTGGATGTGAGGAGACCCCTCCATCCTCAGCACTGCCAGCAGCTGCCTCGTGCCCTGAGGAGGGGAGATGCTCCAGCAAGGAGAGGCTCCGTGTCCATCAGCAGAGCCCCACACCCTAGCTGGGGGGACACACCAGGCTGAGGCTCCTCACCTTGCCACCCCATTGTGAAACTCTTCAGTCGCCTGGTAGTAGATAGTTATGGCCACACGGGCATCCGTGTCGAAGGTGAACTCCACGTTGTAGTGCACCTTGGCTTTGCTGACTTCTTCCCCTGGGGTCTTCACCTCCTCTGAGCACCTGGGGAGCACAGAGGGCCCGGGAGACAGGCACCCCTCAGGGATGGCTTGGGGTGCTCCAAGACTGATCCCTTGGCATGAGGTTGCCCTTGGCACCGATGGCCCCAAAAGGGGCTGCCTCCCCCCATCAGGGGAAACTGAGGCACGCCAGGAGGGGCCAGCATGGCCAAGGTCAAGCCTGCAGACTGGGAAGCGCTGCAGGCAGATTTCAGCTGTAATCCCAGATCTCCCAGCCTGGCTGCAATCCCCAGCCTCCCTCCAACAAAGCCTTTGGAAGGCGGGGGAGGAAGAAAAAGCAAAGCACTTCAAAGGTAGCACTAAGCTCCTTTAATCCTGCAGTGCAGCCAGCACAGCCAGCGCCCGCGTGCCGAAAGCTCACCGTGCCGGGAGGGGAAGGGGCACATTTGGACAGCCATGGCTCGTCCCCTGCATCTGCCCGTGCCACGATGAGAGCATCCCCATGCTCAGCATCCCCTGGGAGCATCCAGCCAGAACCTTCCCTCCCCAGGGCTCATGTCCATGTGGTACCTGGCCCCATCTTCCCCCAGTGCAGGACTCACTTGACCAGGCGCAGGGTGTCCTTACGGATGTTGATTAAGCTCCTGAGGGTCTTCACGGGTTCCTGAGGAGGTGGAGCAGCATAAGGGAACTAGGACAAGAGAGACACCAGTGAAGGCAGACACACATGGCAGGGTTACAGGGGCCACGGACCTTGTCCCCAGAACCCCCAAGTGACCCAGCCCCAACCCATCATTCTGTACACAGGGACCCAGGGTGGCCTGCGTATCGTGATGGGTGCTGAGCACGCACAGCTCCCACTGGCACCTGGGTACCAGGTAGCATGATGGCACGGACTTCCCTCCACAAAGAGCAAGGCCAGACTTTGCAGGTGACAGTTTCACCGGGGTGGAAGCACACACACACACACACACACAGAGGGGTTGTTCCTTGTCCCTTCCGCTGGAGGGTGAGGGGGACACGGGGCACAGGGCAGGCAGGCAGCTGCTGATGTATTTTTAGGCTGCTGATGCAGCGCAGAGCTGCTGGATGAGGCTGGTCAGGGGGAGGATGAAGCTCCCTCCCTGCCTGCAGCCAAGGAACAGGCACAAGTGTCCTTGTTTTGTCCCTGGGATGGATGGGATTTGGGTGGCAGGGTCTCTGCCAACCCTGTGCCCGAAGCGAGGAGCCAACAGGGCAGCCAGCAGCACTACAAGGGAAAGGTGTCACACCATCTTCCAAGGTGACCTTGTCCTTCCTGGTCCTCCCTGTCCACCTGCACAGGGGCTACAGGACTTGCTGGGGAGAGGGGACATGGTGGCAGCCAGGGGACACCCTCTCCTTGGCACTGCAGCCACCCAAAGGAGCTGGGGTGTTGGGGACGGGATGCCAGACCCGTCTCCCCACTCTCTATCTCCCAGGTAGGCTGAGCCGCAGGAAGGCATCAGCCTCCCCGGGGGGACAACACAAGCACATGCTGGAGTGACAGAGGCTTACACTGGGATTAACACCCAGCTCGCTGGTGAGCTGTCACCGCACGCCAGGGGACAGCCAGAGCCAGGAGGGCGTCAGGTGCCATTGGGGACGGCAGATGCTCACAAGAGCCAAAGGGCTCCATTGCTGCCTTGGGAGGGGGAAGAGCTAGCCAAGCCTGGGTCCCTTCGACCCCCCCGCCACCCCCAGCCCGGTGGTGGGAGGTCAGGGATGGCCAGGCACCCCCTGCACCCCGATACTGAGGGGACAAGACTAAACTGCACATGGCCCCGGGGACGCCCTACAGAGAGCCAGGTGCCCATTTGCCATGTCCCTGGCGCCCTCACGTGGGAAAGCCATTGTCACCTTCCCCGTCCCCAAAGCCATTGTCACCTTCCCTGTCCCTAAATTCATCGCCAACCTTCCCCATCCCCAAAGCCATCATCACCTTCCCCGTTTCCAAAGCCATTGCCAACCTTCCCTGTCCCCAAAGCCTGCAGAGCAGGATGGATGGGGCTGGGGGACGCGTGCTGGGCTCAGAGTGACGGGACAGGACAGGCTGCTCGCAGGACCAGGCAGCGCAGGCACAGACCTGCCCCAGCCCTCCTCCGCCATCCCAGCATCACCTCCTGTGTCCCACCACCCCACGGCTCCAGTCCCACTGGTGGCATTGAAAGGCTAAAGCCTGGGCCAGCCCCAGCGTGGCTGATGGCACCAGAATCTTTGAAGATGAGTCCACAGCACCCTGGAACTGCCGCCCTCTCCCTCCCCTCCGGGAGGGGAAAAGGGCAGCTGAGTCATTAATCTGGTGTTAATGAGCTTTTTAACGAGTCACTAAATGTACAGCTGCAGAATCACCCCTTGCAGCTGGAAGGGAGCAAGTGAGAAAAGGCATGTCACAACGTGCTGTGCCCTGTCACGATACATCCTCTGCTATTCAAATTAATGAAGTAATCCAATCTTGCTCATTTGCACCTTGCACAGCCGAGCCATACCAAAACCAGCCCACAGTTAGTGGCAGAGCTCGCCCTGGCAGGCAGAGCACCCATGGGTGCAAGCCCCCTCCTGCTGCAGCACTCAGGGGTGGGTGACGGAGGAGGAAAGGGGCAGCCGGGTCCCCTGGGTGCAGCCCTGCAGGGGCTGGGCAGGATGGGGAAGTGCCGCAGGCAAATTTCATGCTGCAGAAACCACTTTGCCATCGCTGTTGGGCCTTTTCACACCCACGTGCAGGCTCTTTTTTTCTTTTGAGGGGTTGGGTTGGGGTTTTTTTTTTTTCACCGAAATTTTGCAACCCGGATTTGCACAGCATAAAGGGGCTGTTTAAAGGACTTTGTGCATCTCCTAGATGTAAACCAAGCTGAAAAACGACAGAAGAAAAACCTCACCGCAACCGTTACTCATTTAACGTTACTCATTTAAGAACACTGTCCGCATGCCTATAGCAACATTTGGTCCAGGCTGGCTTCTTTTAAAGTGAAAAAACCAAAACCCAAACCACCTCAAAAATCTTTCATGGGGTTTTTCTACAAGCAGACCCAGGTGGGTTTGCATGGGCAGGGAAACCCAGTGGCACAGTTCAACAGTCCCCAGCTTCCCCTGCGCTCTCCAGGTGCCACGAGCAGCTTCTCTGCTCCTCAGCCCCTGCAGAGGTGTTGCAGCACAGCAGCAGCTACCTAAACCTGTAACACCCTTCCCAGCCCCTTGGGAACCTGTTCTGAGCTGGAAAATCCAGATTATCACATATGTGTGGAGGGGAGAATCTGCACAGCCTCAAGGTGCTCTGCACATCCCCATGGCAGCAGCGCTGTTAATAGCTCAGACAAGGTGCTCAGCTCAGAGAGGACTTGGCACACAATTTTTCCAAGACCTCCTGGCCTTCGATACCCAAGGAACCCAAAATAAATCCCCCACCAAAAAGCACTGGCCAGCTCTGATATTTCCAGCCCAGCCAGGGCTCTGACAGCAGACCAGAACACAAAGGCATCGCAGCCAAGAGGCATCAGGACAGGTCTTGGAAGCAGCATCAGAGATGCCCAAACGGTGCCTGGACACAGGCTCAGACCAGAAACAACACGGGTCCTCCCCAAACCCTCCCTGAGCCCCCAAAACTGGCCTGACCCAAGAGCCCAGCCCCAAAACACCCCTGACCCCCAGGGAGACAGGACCTCAGCCACTGCTCTGCAGCCCAGGGCCGTCAGTAATTAAGCCGAAGCAATGCAATTTAGTTTGCAACGCTATATTAATTCTTTCTGCTGTTTCCAAGCTGTTCCTTTATCTTCCCTGCTGCTTCTGCTGTCAGGGCATTTGACTCGGGAACTGCTCACTGGGCAGTTTAGAGGCTTTTACTGTAATCAAGAGGATTTCTCAGCGCTCGCTGAGAACCCAAGTGCTGACTTTTCATTTTCTAGGGAAGCAGAGGATGGAGAGAAAGGCGCTGGCTTCGCCCACCCAGCACTCACGGGTTTTGGGGGACGCTCCTGCCCTTGGCTCTATCAGGATCCCTGCTCTGGCACAGCCCAGGCTGGGCGCTTCCTCACTGAAGGACCATACGATGCTGCCAAAATGCTGCCGATTTCAAGGAGGAAACACAAACCAGGATGGCAGCAGCCTTGCCAGCGCAACACAGAGCAGGCAGCAATTCAGAGCTGGGCCACTAGCATCAAGCAAGTTAATCTTGACTTAATAGAAAAGCTTTGGTGCCTTTTAATTTCTCACCTTGAATTTTTTTTTAATACATGACCCCCACACTGCTCTAGCTGCCGCTGGCATGCTGCCCCGCTGAGATGCACCCAGAGGAGCAGGGGATGTTACCCCCATGGCTGAAACCCCGTCGTGCGGACGGCCCCACTCTCACATCCTCCCTTTCCAAAGGCAGTGAACACAAAACACCCCCCCAGGACCGCAGGGTCCCGGGACCTCCCCTGCAGCCGTGTTTCCCCGTGCCCTGGGACCAGCTGGAGCCGCAGCACCCAGCGCCACAAAACCCATCAGTGCTGCCCACAGCCTCCACCAGCCCCTTTTTATTTTTTTTCTCCCCTTTTTTGCTAGAGCTTGGGGAATGATTTCACCTGCTCCTGTTCAAGCTACTCTACCCCACCCCATGCCAGCACTGCTGCCGGCATGTCCCCCACCACATGCCCCCCGGTGGGCTGGGAGATGGCTCCTGGCCGAGCTGGGAAAGGCAGAGAGAAGGAAGGATTTGTGCTAAATCAGCCCATTACCCCTCGCCGTCTTCTTTACCAGCTCATGTTTTTAAGCTGGTGGGTTTGTGCGTGCCAGCAGCCCTTGCAGGTCAGAGAACACGTGCGGGTCCGATGACCCGCAACAGGGGTGTGCAGAGAGCAGCACCCAAAGGCAGATGTCACACAACCACCATTCGGTCACCATCAGGACCACATCAGTCTGTTCCCAACCACCTGCAAACCTGTTCACTCCTTGCAACCCAAGTTTGGCAGCGAGGCGAGGGACAGAGCAATAACATGGCGTTGCTGTGGAGCACGTGGATGCGGGCAGACAGGCTGAGACCCGGGTCAGTCCCTGGCAGAGGACAGGCTGCAGCGGGTAGTCAGCCCTTATATTAGACATCAGAGAATCCACTCAGGCTACCCCAGGCATGCTTGGCTGGCTCTGCCCCTGGGGGGTGACAGCCAGCAGCATTACACCATGCACCCCCATGACACACAGAGTCACTAGCACTTTGGGAAGCAAAGGGGGCCCCGCAGCCCCGCTCCCCCCAGTGCCCACCACCACGGGCCGGTTCCCCAGGAAGTTGAGGTCGCTGTTCTCGCCGAAGAGGTAACCCTCGGGGTGTGTGGAGTCGAACTTCTCACCGCCCATGATGAAGTGGTTGGCAAAGTAGCTCCCTGGAAAGAAAACAGAGACCACCTGAGCAGGGGAGGGGGGAGGCCAGGGCTTCAATCAGGCGATGGAGCCGCACGAAGCCACTGAATCAGTGGCTGAGAGGTGGCTTCACTCCCAGGGTCACCTTGCTGGGAGCCTTTTGCGTTGAGCTCACACACTGCCAGCCCCCAGGCAGGCAGAGGAGGAAGGGGAGCTTGTCCTGCCCTCCCCTCTCCCTGCCCGCATCCCCCCACTGCCAGCAATCCCTGCCTGGCCACCGCGATGGCCGGAGCCTGGGCAGACAGAGCCGAGATGGGAAGATGCTGGTGCAGGGGTCCAGCCCCACAGCAATGCCCAGCCCAGGGGCTGCTCCATCCCATGGGATTGAATAGGAGCAGATTCATACCCCGGGACTTCACCTGCACCCCCCCGGAGTGCAGCGCCTGCTCCCCTTTCCCTGCCTGGGAAATCCCAGCGAGCCCCAGCCTGGCCTGAGCCACCCAAGGTCACCCCGACCTTCAGCCATCCCCCGCTGGCAGGGGCGGCCGAATCCAGGTCTGCGAGCGGGAAGGGGGGATGGCTCCTGGGGCGGCAGAGCAGGAGAGCAGCCCTAATCCTTTGCATAAACACCAGCAAATTTCCCGAGGAGGCAGGGGAGGCAGCGGCCGCAGCATGTCCTGCCGGAGCACTGAAAGCCCGGGGGAGCCGGGCTGGCTCCCACATCCTCACGGATGCTGCCGGGAAGAGGCAGCACAGACCAGGCACGCAGCCCTCGCAACGGGCAGGGCTGCTGCTGCCCAAAGCCCGGCGCTGCGGACCTCCTGGGCCATCTGAGGCCAGACACCTCCCCAGGTTTGCTGCGGCCACCACCAGACAGGTGGGCAAAACACAACTGAACTGAGTTGTGTCAGCTCTCAGCCTGCAGCCTTCCCCAGGAAGGGCTCACCTGCAGGAGGAAGGATTTTGAGGGGGCTGTAGACACTCCAGGAGGTCAGCAACCCCTCTGCAAAGCACTGCACATTGCCCTGATGGATGCCAGACAACAACCAGCGTCCCTTCTTCCCTCACAGGGTGAAGCACAGAGCCAAAACACCGGCGTGTCCCATCCCCGAGCTGGGAGCAGCCCCCAGGTCAGGCAGCTCTTCACAAGAAGAGAGATTATTTTTTTTCCTTCCAGCCTGGCCAGGAGCTGACTGGTGCCTCCTCCTTGTCTGTAAGATCTGGGCTGTGGCTGCCTGGGAAAAGCACATTGTGGCACAGGATCCAGCCGGGGCAGGAGGACTGGGACTTCTGGCATTGTGAAAAGGAAAGGAAAGGGGGAAGTGAAGAGGGATGGAGCAGCAGAGCAGGGCGAGCAGAAGCACTGGGGGTCAGGAGAGGCAACAGATGTAGGACAGACATGATCCCCTGCATCCCACCAGCCACAGGGACAGAGTCTGGCTTACAAAAACCCAACCACACAGAGCCATCTACAGCCCCCCTGCCCCGGGGACACCCCAAAACTAAACCTTTGGGGTCTGCAGATAAAGGAGTTCAAGCCTGGGCTGCAGCTCTGTTTGTGCAGACTGAAGTCAGAGCTTGCAGCTGGCTTCCAGCAGATGCAATGACTGCCCAGGGCTGGATCAGGCCTCAATACTGCATTTAAAAAATAAAATCGAGCCCAAAGCCAAAGCGTAGGAGGAGAGGGGACATAATGCCAGGGCAGGAGGGACAAGAGGGGCCATACAGCTTCAACCAAAGGCCCCGCAGCACAGGGATGCCCGGATGCAGGGCGCCCGTTAGCAAACGTCAACCATCAATTATTGATGCCTGCTGCTTTCTGGTCCTATTTTCCATGTACATAATTTATAGGCAGCTCCCCAGGGAAGGACGCAGCCACGTGAAAAATAAACCCAAGAGCAAAGAATCTTCAGAGCTGCCTGCAACGGCACGGCCAGGGGAGAACAGGGTCATCCAGAGCTTTTCCTGGCACTGACCTGGGGCGAGAGCAGGAGATGGGGAGGGGAAAAAAAAATATATATAAAAAAAAATATATATATATATTTAAACCTGCAGAAAAGCTACTCCACCACTGGGGAAAAGCTGGAAAATGGAGCACAGGCTCTCTGTGATGGCCCCAGCCACGGTTCGGTGGATGCTGGGGGCTCCCATAGGATGGGCAGAGCAGGCAAGGACCATGCTGCCATCACCCAGTCTCTTCCTGCCAGGGGTTGGGAGCACCCCTGGGTGCTGCAGGCTCCCCAGCGTGCCCTGTATGTGGCCCAGGGGCTTTATCTCCCCTTTTGCAGCAGACAGCACTGGCCCTGTGCTCCCTCCCAGGGAAGGTCCTCTAAACACTTTGCCATTAAACAAGAGCCTGGAGTCGTGCTGGGAATAGCCCAGGGCATCGGCAGGAGCCTGCCAGCCCCACCGGGTGCCGGTGACCCCATGGGCACGGCCGGGTGGCAGAGGAGGGAAGAACGTTTCCAGTCACAGCCACCTTATTATCAGCTGATTATAAATCCTTAACTAACGCCTGCCCTCAGGGAAGGAAAGCCCGTCAAGGACACATTGCCGAGGGAAAGCCAGGTTTTAATGAGATCTTAAACTTCAGAGGCCTGGGGAGCGTGCAGGAAGGGCTGAACAGAGCAGCTGCTAGAAAGGAGGAATAAACCAAAACTGCAGGATGTTCCTAGCAAACAAAGTGTGTCCTGCATGCCTGCCGACACCAGCACATGGGACATATCTGGCAGCAGCCAGTGCCAGTAACGCTGTCAGCCCTTTGTCTCCATGAGTGCCAGGGATGCCACCTCGCCCAGATGTCCTGAGACAGGCAAGGACCCCACGGGCACAGACGTGGCTGTGCCCATGGCTCTGGCACACATGGGCACATATCCTGCATCGTCCCCCAAGCCATCGCTGCCCTGCTGGGGTCTGGCTCAGCTCTGGTAACGCAGCCTCTGGCTCCCGAATGTCAGAGCCTGGATGTTTCGGCAGGGTCACAGCCCTGCTCTCCGAAACAGTTAAAATAGAAAAGCTCATTTTCAGCCCATCTGCACACTCCCAGCAAGGGAAGCGTTGGGTTTTGCACAGCCTGCAGTCACCCCAGCCAGGTGGCCATGGCATGGTGCTGGCACAGGGACACCCCGCGGCAGCAGGGTGCTGCAATGGGCACAGCACCGTCTGGGCGATGCCCTGGCCAGTTAAAAGACCTTGGGTGCTTCTGCTCCAGGGCGTCCCATCACCGCCTGGTGAGCTGGCATGCTGCAGCTTATTTAATTCAGCACTCTGAAGCAGGCAGCCAGAGCCAGCAGCAGCCGGAGGCGAAGCCAAACCCTGACCACGGCACTGCTGCATCGGCCATCACCCACTGCAGCCCCCGGAGCCCCCAGGCTGATCCCTGTGCCACAGCAGTGGCAGCACCCTGGGGTCGTGCCCCCAGCTCTGGGGGTGTCACTGCCTGGTTAACCCCTTCGCTCCTGTTCCCAGCCAGGGTCCCACTTACTGTCCCCCCTCCCAAGTGCCTCAGGAGAGCTCGGTGCTGGCCTTGTCCAGGGCCAGGGCCTGAAAGTGGGGACTTGCCCCAGCAGCCATCCCACTAGCCAGGCAGCGGGCTCCACACACAGCCCCTGCCTCCTCTCCCTCCCATCGCCTTTGCTGACATGAGATTAGAGCCACTGAAGTAAATTTCAGCCTTTGCTTCAAAATACTGGTTTAACTAATGCCATTTGCACCCTACCTGGAGGGGATTGGACCCCCAGGATGGGAAGGGGAGATGCTTGATGGGGACCAGATGCGGCTGTCCTATTCCCATGGGTGGCACCAGCCATCCCCAGTGAGCCTGCAGCCAAACAGCCAAAGCCACGTCTGCACAGAGGGAAATGCCCTGGGGTCCTGTGAGACCCCCCAGCCGCATCTGGGCCATGTTTCCAAAGCCAGCGGCTGTTTCCAGGGGGCATTTGAGGCGAGAGAAGCGCTGCCACCACGGAGGAATCAGCTCCGCTGCCTGGCACATCTTCCGTCTCGGCTGCCAGCAGCGCTGAAGGCAAATCCCCTCGCAGATTAAAAGCAAACCAGCCATAATCTGCCGCAGCCACCAGCCCACCCTCATCCCAGTGCAGATGGCCACAGCACCTGGGCACCTCCTGCCTGGCTTCCCGAGGACCCCACGCAGCACCAGGACTGTCCCCGCCAGCACTGCCCAGGCCCATCAGTGGGGCCAGCCCAGCTGAGCACACTTGGGAGCCCCAGTTTCTCCCTGAAAGCCAGAGTTAAGCATCAGCCTGATGTTCTCTGCCAGCTGAGATGAGTTTGGAAGTGCTCAGCTGGGTGCACTTGCTCCCCCAGAGCAGGGCACAATGCAGCTCCTTCATGCCCCGGTATCTCAAGAGCCCCTAACTAAGGTGTTCCAAGCCAAAATCCCCTGATGCACAGAGCCACAGCCGCTGCAAAGAGCAAACCCACGACGCGGTGGTCCAGCTTCACCTGGCATCAAGGTGACAGAGGCCTTGAAACCACAACAAAGGGGGAGCAGGGGGAGCCCTCAGGAGGACAGGCTGCCGGGGATCGGCCATCTCCAGCCCGCAGCGCCCCAGTTAACCCGCACTACGGCAGATGTGCCAGCCAGCTGTACAACCCATTTTAGATTAAAATTTAAAAAGAAAAGCTATGCACAGCTTTTCAAGACAAGAGTAGGGTTTTGTGTCGGCTGTAATTCTTCCTAAGGAGGTCTGTATTTGTAATTAGCAAGTAATTTGTCACAGCACTAATGATCCAAGCATTTACCTTATCCTATTAACTACCAAAATAGTTACCTATTAATAATATTCAGTGCCGCAAGGATCCTGTGGCAATCCCTGCATGCACGCACCATGCTCCAGGGCATCATACACTGATAGCGGTATTTTTGCAGCTCTGAAGCGTTACCCACCCAAGGAGCAGACTCCATCCCCTCTTCCCACCGTGACCCCCACATGGCCCCCCCGGGCATGCGCTCAGCCCGGTCCTTCTTTGCAGGGAAAACCGAGGGAAGGAGGGGAGGGATGGATTTTCCAAGGTCACGCACAAGGTTTGAGACAGAGCCGGCTTTGGGAGTGGGAGAGACATGACCGCCAAGCCTCCAGGCGAGGAGCCGGAGAAGAAGTCTCCCCGCAGCAGGGACTGGGGTGCTGCTATGGGGCAGAGCCCTGGGAAGGAGGGACCCCCTCCAATCCTTCCCATCCCAGCTTCCCGCATCCTCCTGAGAATTTAAACCCAGGGATTTCCCCAGCAGCCAGCACCGGCTGTAAAAAGAGCTTCAGTCTTCCCACCCCGGTGCCACGGGCCACGCATACAAATAATAACAATATCATTAAAGTCGCATCAACTCAGCCAAGTTTGGAGCCGGGTTTGGCTGGGAAAGGGGTACCCGGAGAAGGGGCACCCCGCGGGCGGGCCCAGGGGTGCCCCCCTCTCCCTGCCGCGCCCCACAGAGCCAGGGCGCTCAGCACCAGCCATGTATTTTTAGGGTGCCCCCCCCGCCAGCTGCCTGCAGTCAGGGTTCGCTTTAGGGTGCGCAGGGGCATCCCCGACCGCAGCAAGGTCGTTCCCAGTCCCTGCCGTGCTCGCTCCCCCCGCCACCGCCCAGCAGCGGCACCGGGACGCGGGACCCCCCCGGGGGCTCACCGGATTTCGGGGGGTATCTGTAGACGGAATTAGCGGGGATATCCACTTCCTCCACCCCTGCGTTTTGCCGGCTGGTCAGAGCCCCCATGGCCGGGCCGGGGGCTCAGCGGGCGGGATGCGGCGGGGCGCCCTCCCGCCCGGCACCGGC